>JAZKJV010003654.1:600000-753101 GCA_037367405.1 Ottelia alismoides
TCTTATTTTTCTTGATTTTTCTTGAGTCTTCTTAGTTTTTCTCGGTTTTCTTTTGAGTATTTTATGACTTTTATGTTTTTCTTTGAGTTTTATTAAATTTTTGATTATTCATAGATTATCGATTTTCTTGATTTTTGCTTGTGGTTGCAGAAGATTTTTGCAGGGACTGCAGAACTAACTGATTTATTAGGAAACTGACTTATTAAGGATCATATATATCAGCTTTTTTGTACGAGTTGGTTGGAGAGGTGATAGAGAAAGTAGTCGCAACATTTATTTTCATTTTTTGTTTCCTTTGGTGAGAGAGGAAGGGGCACTTGCCCATTTTGACTTTTGTAGAAGGGGTCCACTAAGGACATCCCGACTTGTAGACCGGACTTTAGATATTTTTCAGGGTCTGTTTCACCAGGTGCTGGTGCATTTGGGGGACCTCACCATAGTTTTCAAATTTCTTCGATTTTTCTTTGTTTGATGTGATTTCATTGAGACTAGTGTGTATGTTTCTTTAATTAAACAAATAAAGTAAAACCCAGATCCTTAATCCACACTTCAGCATAAGTCACATTATTTTGAAAATCTAAATTCATTCTTACGCTAGAATTGCTGATTAGGATTCGATTTACATTGATTTTGCATGCTTTAGCCTAGGTTTTATAATTCTGTGCGGATCACTTGCTTGTAGACTGCTGGTGTAAGGTATCATTTTTATCTCAGTGTGCATCATTATTTTCTATCGCATTCCATGACTCTTTCTCCAGAGACACATTTTTGAAAATTAAAAAGAACATACATCCCACTAGATAATTCTGAAAATATCCAAAATAAGTGAAAATCTTCAAAAATTAATAAAAATATATTCTCTTTTAAAAACATGACAAAAATAAAAAATACATTGAATAAATTTGTATTGGGAGAGCAAACCGCTCATTGTATTATTCAAGTACAAGTCCAGATGGAGTGGGTGAGGACGCAACCTTAAGGACTAGAGTCAAAAATCCCTGGACTTGTGCCTTAAGAACATGTGCATCACTTTTTGGTTCATGGTTTCAACTGTAAGCTCTTGTCTCTGACCATAGAGAGTTGTTTTGGTGTGCTCATACCTCACAGTTCACTTTGGGCCTGATATAACCCAACAACCTAAGTAGATGGTACCATTGTTTGGGGGACCGTAAGCATGTACGTTGGGTGATAGGGCAACACCCTCTGTGAATTTGCTTAATATAATTGACTAATCACCAAAATAAATTTGAAAAGATAAAAGACCAAACTCTTACGGTCTCCACCATGTGAAGTTGGTGAATCAGGGGTTTGCAGTGTATTTGTATGCAAGGTATATGTTATTGTGCATCTTATATGTCTTCACACTCATGTTCTTGACTTGGCATCGTATTCTCTCCTGTACTTCCTTTTGACATCGAAGATGACGACTAGACATATTTTACACCCAGACTCCGTGAGTTTTCGATCTTCCATCATCCGTCATATGTCTTCACAGACTCGGGATGACCCTCTTCCCGAGTTGGTCCTACCTAATCACGAGGTGAGTCAGATCCAGACTCCCTCGCCTCCCAACATTTCAGTTGAGGCAGACCCACACCTTACTTTTTCATCTATTTCTCTTGCATGTTTTTCGTAGAGTTCTTATGTAAATTTTTCCTTCCTAGAGGATTCGAGGATCATGGCTAGAGGGAAGGGACCAGTTGAGGACATAGCTGTTAAGGAGAAACCAACTGATGAGAGACGTAAAGATGGGAGACCTGATCCAGCTTTAGATATTACAGAGGGGATTCTACACACATGATAGTAGATGAACCTAGATATCAAAGATCAATGTAGAATTTATAATGAGTTTAGAGCGGAGATCATGTTGAGAGTAGGAGCCGGTAACCCAAGACGACCTGTAGTGGTTCCCACTACTTTACGAGATGAGTATGACCCGAGAGCTAGGATGCTACACCATTGGATTCAGTTAACACCAAATCATGGGTCATAAGAGCTAAGATCTCCTTTATTTATTTACTTCCCAAGTATTATGAGAACACTTCAAAGTTGTTGTTTACCTTTCTACAACATTTTAAGATGATTTGTGGTACGCCTATCTATTCAAGAGTTACACAGGAGGCTATACACCTCAAGGACTCCCCCTTCACCTTAGCAGATAAGGCGCTTTACTGTTTGAGTCACTTAGGGAGTGAGATTTCTATATAAGACAATCTGAAGTCCACATTCCTACATAAATATTTTCCTCTGAGATGGATGAATATGATGAGGAGTCGGATCTCCAATTTTACACAGTTACCACATGAGTCATTCCATGAAGTATGGGATAGATTCAAGAATTTGACAAAGAGATGCCCTCATTATGAGATACCTTTGAAGGTGCTTGTACATAATTACTTTGGAGGACTCTAGTCGGATGTACATGGCCTAGAGAGAATCACATTTGGGGGTAGTTATCTGAATAGGGATGCTGAGTCAGTTTGGTTCATCTTTGAGGAGATGGTCAAGAATTCACGCGTAGTCGACTCCACTCGAGCATTCCAGAAGGGCCCACAGCCACCGCACCACAGAGAGCATCAGAAGATGGCACATGTTTCTGACTCTGATTCACCATCTAACATGTGATTCATAGTAAGAATCTTACACTAGTCGACGTGATTCAAAAGCAAGTTCATGATTTGCAGCTGCTGGAAGAGTTGAAGAAACTCTTATCACTTCATCAGTAGTTGAGTGATTTGACTAATAAGTTGACAGAGTTGAAGCTTTATTACAAGCAGTCTCACACTCCTACGCAGCTTATATGGAGATCTTTATCCGCTCCTCCCACCCGTCATATATATTGTACTTAGAGCGAGCTGGTACAACTTATTGAGCCTCCACAGATTGATTGGCATGAGGATCTATCCAGTGCCAGCCTGAGCCACATCACTAGCCATTGAGATGTTGATGTTGATTCTCACGCTACTCTAGAGATCAACATGATTTGGTATGCTCATGTTCAACCTTCACCACACATTACTCCTCATTGCGTACACCATCAGCAGCAACAACAACAACATAGTCATTCGCAATATGGACGTCCGCATTTTCAGCACCGCCAGCCTTACATGTTGCAACAGTATCATCAACACGTATATCAGAGACCACATTGACATTAGTATCCCGCTATACATTCACAACCTTATTAGTACCGATAGTACACCACAGATATCTCCTCAACCTTACACACCACAATAGCACACTCCTAGGCAGGAGAGAGTAGACAACCATAGACATCACACTGAGTACGAGATGTCTTCACAGGCCCTACACCGAACAATATCATGGACATGTTGAACACACTCCAGACAACACATAGGATGGAGATGGAGTTTTGGCCGCATTATTTTCTATACTTACGATGCCTTATCCTAAGTATAGGGGGGATCGAGTGATTTCGTTGATTTAGTTTTTCTTTCTTTCTTTTGTCTCTTCGTGTGCATATTTATTTTCCTCAGTCACCTCATTTTTGTCTTCCACTTATACTTACGATGACCTGATAGTAAGTATAACTTCTATTCTTTCTATTCTTTTTCACGCACTTTTACTTAGCACGAGTTATGTCCTCCTTTTTCTCTTTTGACGCTATGAGGACATAGCACAAGCTAAGTATAGGGGTGTGCATATATATTGTATATGTACTTGCGTACATATCTCATACTTTTATGTAATTTTGATATCTATAAAATCCATAAAAAATAGGTAAGGGTTAATTTAAAATCCAATTATTTATTTATTATTTATAAAATCCTTGTAAATAAGTAAACTATGTGTAAAATTCTTAATTTAAAATATGTATTTCAAATATATATTTAATATGTATAATACTTATTTAAAATCTTATTTGTAAAATATGTGTAAAATTTATTTAATCTATGTAAAATCCTTTGTATATAAAATTTGTAAAATTCATTAGTTACTCAATTCAAATAAAATATGGGTAATTTATCTTGTAAAATTCTTGTACATATATTTGTTTATAAAAATTAAAAAATCCATAAAATTTACAAAGTCCTAAAATTTATAAAATTACAAAATCTTTAAAATCCATAAAAATGAGCAAAATTCAGAAAATATATTTCACAAAACATGGTTGCATCTGCATTCACATTTTTCAGACTAAGTTTGATTCTAGAACTAAAGATTGGGAATAACCTAAAGGATGGAGCTTGATTATGGCCATTAACTTTCATTGTAAGGAGCCTAGTTAGGAACTAGAATTTAGACCCTTCAGGTAATTGACTTAAATCTTTGGGTTCCATGAGACCATATTTGGGAAGTCAACTTAAATTTTCCTATGTAGAACACTTGGTGTCATCCGTTTAACTCTTCATCAATGAACCATTTTTGGACACATGCACTTTACACTTAGCTCGACTTGCATGGGGTGGCGAAGGACGGTCCATTTTAGTGGTGCATTTTCATCCTTGTCTTGTGGCATGGACGTCTAAACACGTAAGTTGTGGGGTTGAAATAATACTTCAGATGAGGGAAGGACCTGCTAGCACAATATTTTCCATAGCCTTAAATCATGGACAAAAATAAAAGATTCTATAATCGTTGAGTCACAAAAGATTGATGTAGTCCAATCAACATTACAAAGCCAATCCAAAAAGAAGCCACCAAATACCAAATATGATCACAATAGTCCAAGCTTCCAAAGAGCATGCACATCTTACTGAAGACTTAGCTACACTTACTGGGCTTCACAAGGAGATGCGACTACACTGGTCGCACTGCAATTCTCTTCTCATTCTTCTACATTCTCTCTCTACTCGATTGTGGACACAACACGACCTCAACTTAGAAGGGAATACCCCGCTCCTCGAGGAAAGAGTAGCAAGATGAGGAACCGATGGGGGTGTATTATTGGGATGGGTGGTTTCTTTGCTTCTTTAAGCAGGAAGAGCTAACACAATTCAAACAGTATAAATTGAATTCAAGATTGATAGAGTTAGCGATATGGATAAGTGGATATGAGCTGGCTGTTGAGGTGAACCTAAATAAGGATTTGTAGAATTTTAGGACTGTTGAGATTAAAATCCTAATCCTAGTTAAGGCTCTGCCAAAATGCTTATTTTAGGCCAGACCAAGCTCTGTCATTTGTCTGTTCTCATGAATTGGTTTAAGAAAACAAATTCATTCTAACTTTCTTTCTTTTTCCCTTATTTTTCAAATAAGTGTTTGCTAAGGGACTAGCAATGTTTAAGTATAGGGGGTTGATGAATCCATGATTCATTAACATTATGTCTGCATTTTATCTTAAAATCATTAACAAATGCATGTAAATATCCATTAATGTCCATTTATTATCAAAACTTTGTTTATTATTAAAAATGTACTTTTATGCATAAAAACATGTAAATAAATTAAAGAATAAACATAAAGAAAATAAAAATAAGGAAAATTGTAAATATGTATATATGCACAATACGACTTATAAAATATAAATATAGCTGAAAGATATATTTATATAACCTAACCTCCGAGAACAAGTTAGAATAGATTGGTTAGTAAACAATTAAATAGGGAGAGATAAGAAAGAAAGCCATAAAAAGAATTATTTATACACTCTATACATTCTTAATTAATTATCAAAGAGTTATCAAAATTTCAAAGATTTTTAATTAATTCATATGTACATATTTTTCATAAAAATCTTTTCCTATTTATTTCTAAAAATGTATAGAAAAATATAAAAATAAGTTTAAAATATTATCTTGTATAAATGCCAAGAAATCCAACTTTCAAAATATCAATTTCTTAATTTCATAACTGATGCGGCTCAGGTCCGATTGCGGTTTTAAGTGATTGGGTTGTCGGTGTAGAGAACCACAAAGAGACCCGAGCTTTTACATCAAACAAAGATCGTTTTTTTAAAAACCTTACACTATTTATTTAGCGAGGCATATGTGCCTAGGTCGAACACAAGGAGGCAGAATAGTATACTTTGATTTTTTTAAGTGAAAAAATATTTTTGTGATTATTTTATCTCTTCTTAGAGCGATCGAGGAAACACAATATTTTTTATGGATTTTTTATTTTAAATTTTTATTTGATTTTATATTTTTTTTCCAATTTTTATTTATTTTTCAAAATGATATTTTTTCAAACAATTTACCTACAATATAATATGTGAAGAATAGGTGAAATATAGGTGATATTATATAGTAGGTAAATCGATCGAGTAACGAGCTTGAAGAACACTCGAAATCAAATTAAAACGGAGTCAATTTGCGATAAATCAAAACATGATGAAGAAGCGACAAAAATGCATAAGAAATACTAAACAACCTCGTTGGGGTAGTTCCGTAACTACCCTAAAAAAATCTACGAAAATAGTATCAAAAATGTGTCCAAAGTTTCCCTACATCACAGGGGTAAAAATGCAAGAAAAATTAACAAAATTCTGCAATTAAGTCCTCTGCCAAGGGCTGTCCTGTAAAGAAAATATGAGTTATTACATTTAGGTCCCTGCACGGGGAGCTAAATGCAATTTCCGGAAAACTTGGAGGCGCTTTGCACATTCTGGAGATCTGCTGGGTTTAAGGTGCAATTATCAAACCCCTTCGCGTTGAACGGCCAGGATCATAACATCAGAAGCGATTTAGATCGTCCACTACTGCCACGTGTCGGCAGCCTATACACCAGGTTGTTCTTGGAGTTCTTCAGGCGGCTGAGCGAATGACGACGACCGCTTCTTCTCCAAATTATAGCCGTCGACCGGAGTGTCACTTGGGCCTCCTGTAGGGCCAGAGGGGTGGCTCCTCCACCCCTCGAGCTCGCCTACGGTTGAGCGCGGCTGGAGAGGGTGGCGAACGGTGAGGGATCGTCAATGAAGTTGATAGTCCACTGTTCCTGGCGTTGATGGAGTTTGTTACGCCTTCTTTGTGCCTTCTTTAATCTAGAATCACGAGATGATTAGAAGTTCCAAATACCTTGAAATTGCCCCAGATTCAAGTAAATCCTGCAAAGAACAACTGTGTATGCTCGATTCGTAAAAAAAATTGATCGAATGATTAAAGCTTTTGCAAGATCAAAATGTGCTTCCAGAATAGATGAAATGTGCGTGAGATACAATGAGAAAGGAGACGCGAATTGGTTTGGATATGAAACGAATTTGGAAGTGAATTTGATTGTGTGTTTCAGAAGAATGATTAAGATTCCTAATGACGCGCTTAACCACTCTAACCATGGCACGAATATCGAGAACGAAAATCGCAAAGATGGATGAGTTACCCGTGAAGTACAGGGTGTAAGACCTCTGCTGATCGTCGCTCGACGGGTCGGCTTCCTGGAGCTCTACGCGCACGCGACGACGATGCAAGGGGGAGTGAACGCCATGGAACTCCTCCTCGATGAGCCTTCTTCCATGTGGGTACCTTTGGCTGGAGCTGTCACCTCTTGAGCGAGCGGAGCAGGGCAGGGAAGAGAGGGACCGGCCACTGGATTGTGCTTCAGGTGGTTAAGAGAAAGTTATTGAAAAACCGCCAACTTTGAGGGTTTTTATAGAGAGATTTCGTGGGCCTCAAGTTTAATCTAAGGGTGGCCGAGTATCTTGGTTGTTAGGAGAGGGGATTCAATGGCTTGGATCAAGTGAAATACATAAGTGTGCGCGGGAAAATTTGGTGAAGAAGGTCGCTTAGAACAGAAACAGTACCAGCTTCTTGGAGAACCAGGTGCTGACACGTGTCAACACCTGGGTGGCCAGATGCATAAATACATTATATATTATATAATAAACAGTAAATAGCATTATTTTAACTAGGTATAAAAATAAGAAATGTAAATAATTAAATTATCTAAATTATAGAATAAATACTTTTTATAAATAATAAATATAATAAGAAATATAAATATTATATTAATAAATAGGTATAGATAAATAGGTTTTGGATTTTTAATTTAATAAATAAATAATTAAATATTAATTATATATTTTCTTAATTATTAGAATAATAAATAAAGGCTATGTGAATTTTTAGGGATTTTAATAAATTAATTTACATATATTAATAAATACAGGTATAAGTTATTCAATTTATTTTTATCAATAAATTAGGATTTTGGATTTTATTAAAATAATAAATAAGCTCCAAAAATTCTGAAATAAATTATGATGAAAATATAATATCATAAAAATAATTAGAAGTTATAAAATTAATAAAATTATAAATAGTGTGTTCTAAATAAAATAAATAGCCCAGAAACCCCGTTGTCATTTGGTCCCAAAACTGACTTTTTGCAATCGAACTCCGAATTCAATAAAACCACCTCTATTAATTAGAGAATATTATTTTATAAACTTTAATGGTGAGTAGAGTGAAATTGGAGTTCGTATGAAGAAGTTATGAGGTTCGTAATTTGAGAATTTAACAATTTAAAAGGTGGATTTCTCGGCATATATTCATGATAATATTTTTACCTTATTTTTTATATTTTTATATACATTTTTAGAAATAATTAGCAAAAGAATTTGTGAAAAATATGTACATATGAATTAATTAAAAATCAATGAAGTTTTGTATTTATTTGATAAATGTGTGAAGTGTGTCTTAATTTATTTTTATGGTTTTCTTTCCTTATCTCCACCTACTTATTGGTTTTGTCGACCAATCCATGCTGACTTGGTCTCAAGGTTAGGTTATAAATATACCTTGCAGCTATATTTATATTTATAAGTCATATTGTACATATATACATATATCCAATCTGCCTTGTTTTCTTTTCTTTATTTTTTATTTATTTACATGTTTTTGATGCTTAAAAGTGGATATTTATTCATGAATGAAGTTTTTATAAAAGATAGGTATTAATGTATATTTACATGTATTTGTTAATGGTTTTAAGACAAAATGCGACATAAAAGTTAATGAATCATCGATTCATCAATAACACCATATTCTCTAATATGAATTCCAAATCCACTCTACTCACCTTTAGGGCATGTTTGGTTGTTGGGTTGGACTGGGTTGGGTTGGGGTACACCGGTGTACCCTTCCTTCCAACCCTCTCAATCCTCCTCACAGTTTACTATTCACAAGGGTACAATTTACTATTCACAGGGGTACCCCAACCCAACCCAACCCAGTCCAACCCAGCAACCAAACAAGCCCTTAAAGTTCATAAAATAATATTATCTAATTAATGAAGGTGATTTCACTAAAATCGGAGTCCATTTGCAAAAAGTCGCTTTTGGGACCTAATGACAACGAAGTTTTTGGGCTATTTATTTTATTCAGAAACACTATTTATAATTTCAAAGATTTTATAATTTTTAATTATTTTCTTGATGTTGTATTTCATTTATGAATTATTTCAGAATTTTTAGATTATTTATATTTTAAATAAATAAAACCCTAATTTATAAATGAATTTGAATTGTATTTATTAGTATATATAAATTACTTTATTTAAATTTGTAAAAATTCACATATACCATATTTATTATTTTAATAATAAATAAAATATAAGATTAATATGTTATTTATTAAATTATTAAATTAAAAATCAAGACCTTATTTATCAAGTATTATGTATGCCTATTTATGAATATAATATTTATATTTCATTAAATTTATATTATTTATTGAAGAAATTATTTTATAACTTAGGTAATTAAATTATGTACATTTTTCATTTTTTACCTATTTGAAATAATGCTATCAATTATTTATTATATAATTAATAACATTATTTCAATTTCTAGCCTACCAGGTGTTGACACATGTCAGCATCTTGAGCCATCTTCTCCATCAAGAAGCTGTTAGCTTCTGTTCTAACTACCCTACTTC
Source organism: Ottelia alismoides (assembly GCA_037367405.1). Lineage (NCBI taxonomy): Eukaryota > Viridiplantae > Streptophyta > Magnoliopsida > Alismatales > Hydrocharitaceae > Ottelia > Ottelia alismoides. The sequence goes on from JAZKJV010003654.1 coordinate 609,834, forward strand.
TCCCAATTAATCTCATCACATATTACCACCTCTACCCAATCCTAACCTCCAGACCTTTGTCCTAACTACTAAGACACACGCCTACCCTTAGATTTTAGCTAATTCCCTTTCGATTGGTCTTTTTATTGATCAGAAAATCACCATTTCAAACCAAAACTTCTTCCAGTCCAGATTAAACTGACAGACCTTCCTCCTTCCTCGCTCCGTTCCGACTGATCTCAGTGGTGACAACACCTAGTTGCATCCCCGTGTGGAAGCTGGTTCATCGGAGGAGAGTTCCAAAGCCTTCTCTGACTTTACATCGCCACGATCGCGAGTGTAGCGCTCCAGCATCACCGGCCATCGAGCAATACAGTGGGGTCCTATACCCTACATGCCAGGTGACTTCCTCCACTTCTACTTCAATTTCCTCGGTCCTCATGCCCTAATTAGCAACATTAATCATGCCATTAGAGTCCTTAATCACCCATCTACCATTCACTACTCAATTCCACATCCAATTTGAATCCAAATCCATCCAATTTTGATCTAGAACACCACCCTTTTATGAACTACAATTTATCTTAAATCTTGGGCCAATTCCAATGTGAATTGAGCATTGATACTTCAATTGCAAGTTGATACGATCATCTGGAGCCTTCATTATCATCTGGAGATCAATTAGCATCGAGCAATCAACGTGAAGGAGTGCAACGATTCTTCCAGAGCTAGGGTTTGAACCCTAGCAAACTTCTTTGACTTTTGTCGCACTCTTCGACCTTGCCCCACCACAGGTGAGCTTGGAGGGAGTAGGAGACTCCCTCCTGACCCTGTAGAAACCCTACCATAACTGTATTTCAACTAGAGAAGAAGATCACAGTCGCATCACCTAGATTTTGAGAAGAACTCCCCAAGAACACATGTTGCAGATTGGCAACACGTGGCACTCAATGGAGGATTGAGATCGCATGACCACATATAATCCTAGACTCTTGCGTGAAACAGTGTAAAAATTACACAGAAGCCCCAAAAGTTCCAGGAAATTCAAGCACGCCTCCACTACTTTGTATAATTGCAAATAGGACCTTTATATTTTTCTTGTAGTTTCTTTTACACATTATTTCTTTGACATTGGACTACATTGAGGACATTGGACATATTATTCTATCATCATTGTATTTCTTTTCATTTTTGCTTTATCCTTTTCTTCATGAGTTTTATTTCTTAATTTTTGATTCCTTTTGTTTTTCCCTTTTTCAAGCTCATTGCTCGTGTCCATTTTTCTTCTATACAGTACCACTATTGTTCCATTTTCTCACCTACAATATTGTAGATAAATTAATTGGAAAATATCCCATTTAAAAAATAAATATAAATTGGAAAATTTAAAATCAAATAAAAATTTCAAAAACTAAAAACAATAAAAAAGAGTTTTCCCTTCCTTGAGAAGAAAATAGAAATTATAAAATATTCCGTTCCTAAAAAATATGAGTATACTTATTCTGCTTCCTTGGGTTTGACTCATGGACACTTACCTGTTAATAATTAGTGTAGATAAAAATAGGATAGATCCTCTTTTATTTTATTCATCTCTTTATTCTATTTTTAATGATTTTTGTTTGATTAATCATATCTTTCTTTGCGATTCTCTTCACTGACATTCTCTTTATTAACTGCAAGTCTAATTTGTGTTATCAAGATCCCACCTTGCAAACCACAAGTCCATCACATGACTTACACTTGGATAGAAGTACCACTAACCTCTGACCAATTGAGAGACCATCACATTGAAAATACCAACAAAATTGAAAAACTAGAAAATTTAAAAAAATTGGACAATTTTGAAATGGATGCATTTTACAAGAGTTTTATCTTAGAGCTTCTATTAATCAAGGCCATATAATATGTCCCCGATCTTAAGAGATATGGGAAGAGTCGATTTAACCCTAAACAAATGGGTAAGAAATGATTGCACGACCACATATAATGAATGAAAAAACCAAGAGCTACAAAGTCAGGCAGTTGACTCAAATCAAGCGTGAAATTAAGGATTCCACATTCAGTAATTTTTGGTTAGATGACAACTCCACAAAAAACATCCTCCCCATGTCCGTCCTTGACCAACTCAAACTCGAACAACTCAAAAATACTAGGGTGATCGTTCAATTACCCGAGCGATCCACCAAAAGACCATGAGGCATTGTTTCCATCGTCGCAAATTTTTGAGGTGACAAACACAAAGTGGACTTTATTGTCCTTGACATTGAACACCAAGGAAAGTTGTCTAAGTCTCCTATCATTTTAGGAAATCCATTCCTAGCCTCTGTTACGGCAATTGTCGATTGCGAGACACATAACATCAGGTTCCCTAACTCGTATCGCAATGAAGAAACCCTCAATGACATGACCTGCTCTAGGAAAACCCAATAAGCCACCACAATCATGATTAGAAGACAACCACTTCACATGATCTGACCTCTCCTCACAAATCACATATACAAACCCTAGGAGAGACACATGAGAGACCGACTGTTGGACAGACCTCTGATTCTCACCACACCTCCCACCCTGCTACTGCTCCTTTAAGGAACCTAGAGTTTGGAGCTTATTATGAATTGGACCATGTTTCTAAGGATTGCCACACTTATTTGAGTAGTCCAATTTTTGAGGTGGGAGTAATTCAAGAAATACTTGAACCATTCAAGGAGCTGACTCAGGAAATCTCTTATGTCACCGAAACTCATGAATATCAGAAGTTGACATCAACATCCATAGCCATCAACCACAAAGCCACCAAGAACTGGCTCCCACGCCGGAAGCCTTGTATGAGCCTACAAGAATTGGCCAACTTCTATGGAGATTCATCTGACGAGGAACCCATAAATGCCACACCGATTACTCATGTAAGAGAGAAGAACTATGACCATCTTCCTCCCAATGCTTCTCACATATCGACCAAGAAAGTTCCCTTTGACCTTAGAAACCAGGTGGTTTCTAAAGAATCCTCGTCTGGTCCTAAAGTGGTTCATCATATAAATGCAATAAGTGTAGCTGTGATCAATGAGCGCTTACTTCTGGTTAACAATAGTTGGAGATCCTATATGTATGAGTACTATTCTTCTAAGGATGACTATGGCAATGGATGTACCTCTTCATCCCCCCTTCATCACCCTCTACATCTCCATACTACCTCCCACCACACCCCTGCAAGAAGGTTCGTCACAGACCTCCTTAACTGTGTACATTCATAAATCTACTTGGTCCCCCACTTGTAATTACTTGATCATACTTAGGCTGACCTGAGCCTAAGTATAGGGGAACTGATATCATTGTGTATACATCACCGATTATTACCCATTTCATCACCTTTATTATATCATTTTAGCCTTAAAAAATCTAGCTATTGCATGTATATAGCATTATCTTGTACAAACTATCATTCATTATTTGTTCCATTTATTATGTATAAAATACTATTTTTAATGCCAAAATCACATAATAAAGAAAAGAAAAGAAAGAATAAAATGTCAAAGTTATTTTATGACCATAAATCCCGAGACCAAGTTAAGAATTGATTTGTTCAACAAGGAATAAAGTAGGGAGAAATAAGGGTCAAGAAATTAATAAAAATCCCAATCTTTTATTCATCATTAATTCATTTTTGGCACCTATTTTATTTTATATTATTTATACCTAAAATAAAGAAACTTTTTACATAAAAGTTGTAGATAATAATATGTGGAAAAATGCAAAATTGAGTTTACACAAAAATAATATACTATCCTCATTTTATACACCAAATAAAAATCCAAAATCCTAACTTCCCAGATCCATATCTCCTAAATAAAAACCAAAATGTATAAAAATCATTTTATTTCTATATAACTTTTAGTGAGCTATTTAATGAAGGTAGTTTCAATTTTTTTGGAGTTTAGATGTGAAAGCTAGGTTTTGGACCCTTATTGTGCAATATGCCCGAATAAAATATTACTTTTATTTATTATTTATTATTTTTATAATTTTATATTTTTATAATTATGTAAATATCATTTATAACATATGTACATGATTAAAACACAATATAACCATAAATAAGACATCAAAATAAAATATCTATACAAAACACATAGATGAAATACCTATACTTATACCTATATAATATACACCTTTATTTAACTGAGTATACAAAAGACATCATAAAAATACAAAAAAAAATTTTTTTGTATATAAAATAAGTTATAATTTTATAAAATAAGAGAATGAAATAATGAAATCAAAAATACAAAATAAAAATAAATTACCTAAAATATAGATGAATATACCTATAAATATACCTCTAAAAAATAACTTGTTATAAATGAAGTAAAAAATAAAAAAATCATAAATAAATACTATAAAAAATAATAGAATTTTTTTGTGCTATGAGTTTTTGATAAAATCATTTTCGATTTTATTTTGAATTATTTATTCTTTTTGAATTATATTTTATGCTTACTCCACCGACGTAGACCAATCAGGGCAGAGGGCAGGTTGACTGGGGCCAACTCCTTAATCTCCCCCTTGGTTCCAGTACCTGCTTGTAGTACAACCTGTTCCTCAATGTTTTCGCCACCAAATCTTACATTGTTTTTGGTAAGAATTGCCTCGATCCATGGAGATGCATGCGGGGATAATTCCTCAATCGTGGTACTCTTGTGCCTCCTGGATTCATCGCTTGAAGTCTTCGCCTATAAGATATCGCCTTCGCCAAACCTCACCTCCTTGACCCTTCTTCCACTCTTCAACCCTATATCCGAGAGTCGATTCTTCCTCCTATTGGTAACAAGGATTTAAAACACTCTTTAGGCGTGATCTTTGGTGTAGAATCGAAGAGATGTGGGTCCGCCGTCAGCCTCGCCGGAGCTCCAGCTTCCGATTGTTCCTTATCGGTGAACTCTCTTTTTCTTTCCCTCATTCTATTCCACAGGCTATCGATGGTTTAGTTTAGTTCTTTACATCTCTCGATTTTGCATATGTACTCGAATATCCAAACTTCATCGTTCAACGGAGCTCCAGCTCTGCCGTGTATTTTTGACCAACATAGATATATCCCATCGCTCAGATTATTTGCATCTCCTCTCCCTTCATCTGTTGATTATCCCATGCATCTCCTCTCCCCTAGATCTTGCACAGATCCGAAGTTTCGCTCTCCTTCCTCTACCTCTCATTGGATAGCTCCACCCAACCTCCTAACCATTCCATATTTACATAAGCTTCCTCGAGCTTCGTGTTTGTGTTGTGACACTAACCCTACAGGAGACAACAAGAAAAATCCCATTTGTAGGGGATTTCGAGTCAATAACGAAGGCCCAGGTGTCGAGCATCGCTGGATCCTCGTCTGTGATCCTCTACCCATTTTGAAGGGTCCCAAGGAGCGGAGCATCACTAGGAACCTAAAGCACTCGTCGTCATGGTGATTGAACCTCAGACAAAGGAGGAAAGTTGGATCGAGTCTCACTCAGGCGGTGTTCATCCGTTGTTCTTCCAGAAAGCTTCATCACCGTCAGATCAAATGATCAGTTCCAAACGTACAACCACCGTTGGATTAGCCACTCTCTCAGCCGTCAGATCTCCACAGATGATCTAATCTTGGTCGTTTATTTGTGAACCGTCACCCGCCGCTGGATCATCGAAGCGAGTCTTAGTGGAGCGCCCAGGACCATCCGCTCACACAACCCCCCTTGTTTTTGCCTTTTTGTCTTTAGTCCTGTAATATTTAACGTAAGCTTAAAAGTTTATGAAAAAAATGCATGAAAGCCCCTGAACTTTTTATAATTGTAGTTTGGTCCATGCCAGCTCACCTCATGTGTCGTACCACGTGAGGTGGCCGTTTTGTAGGAAGCCCCTGTGCCTTTTTGTATTTCTATTTTTAATTAAATGTTATATTTGGGAATAATTGCAGAAAGGCCCTTCTATATATCTTTAATTACATATATACCACTACCAATTCATTGATTTTTTGTGTGTTAATTTAGTTTACTAAATAAAGTGTCTATGCTCCAACAATCACCAAAAAAATAGGGTTAAGATCTTGATTGCATGCATTTTCACGCTATATTTTTTGATTTGCAATTTATGACTTTCTAGTATTTATTAAAAATAAAAAGAGCATAAATATTTCCTATTTAGCTTTAAAAATATCAAAAAAAATAAAAATGTTTTGAAAAATTCTAAAAAATATGTTTTATTTATAAAAGTATTTTGAACCTTCAGACCAAAAACCACTAAAAATAGAAAAAGAAAAATCATAAAAATTAAAAACCCCAAATACCTTTATAAAAATAAAAATACAAAACTCTAAAAATATCATTTCCTGTTTATAATTTCCTTGGAACATTTTTTATCTATTAAAATTGATTTGGAAAATTTGGGACATTATTTGTTATTTTTAATTTTCGTTCCAATTCAGCCTATTTATTATATCCCTGATTTGGGATACTTTTGACTTTAAAAATCCATAAAAAATAGAAAAAATCCTTAAAAAATCATAAAAATAGTAAAAAAGTATTTAAAACCCAGAAATATTTAATTCTGTACTTTTTATCTATTTTTAGTTGTATTTATATCTATATTACCATATATTGTATAAGTAGCCTTATATATTCTTATATATCTTTTATAAAAAGAAAAGGAAATTTAAAATCGAAAATATAAAAGAAAAATAAAAATAAAAAATAAAAAAATATACATATATATATAATTTAAAAACCCACAAAAACATAAATTGGCTATGTGTTTGAAAATACAAATTCCTTGTGATTGATTGTTCTATTTTACATTGCTCTATACCCTTGTTTCCTATGTTCGACCCCTACTTTCTTGTCACTAAACATTTTTAGAAGGGGTATAATAAACTTTGATTCACACTTGCTTGACTTGCTTTATTTATTCATTGTGTGGATTGATTATTGATTGACCATGGGTTTTGTGAGAGGTCGCATCAGCGACTAGATAGCTTCGCTTCCGCGAGGATACCATTTTTGGCCCTTGCGAAGATCGTGTCATCAATCACTTCTATTCTTTCTTATCACCCTCGATCTCCTCATTTCATGCTCTTCTGCTATTCTTAGTCCCTTAAAAGCCTACGTATAGTGGGGCAAATTGACTTCCTTTTTCTTTTTCATTTAACTATGCTTGGCACGAGCTATGTCTACATTTCACTTGGTGCCATGAGGACAGAGCACAAGATAAGTATAGGGGTGTGTGTATATACTCTATATACTTTATCCATTGCTCGTACTTTAATTGTTTTCATCAAAAATCAGGTATGGGTACAAGTTGTGCATAGTATGTATAGTATACTAAACTCTTTATGTAAAAAATAACAATTTTCAAAAAAATCAAAATTTGGAGGTATAACAAAATAATAAAAAAAACTTTTTCAAAAAAAAAATCAAACACTAACTTAAGGTTTTATCCCTGACATATTCACTCAAGACTTGAGGAATGAAAGAAACTCAGGTTTTTAAGGTCCTTTGACTAAGGGTTAACCGACCTTAGTCATTAGGGTTTGAGACTTAATACTCCACACTTCCCTAATTTAAAAGATATGAGTGCTATATTGCGCGCTTAATCTATACCTTTAAGATTATGATCAACACATAACATACACAACTACATGAATGATGAGTTGAGATGCGATTTCACTTGAGGGACTATGACTTGAGATTTGAGACTAGCCCTTTTATGATATTTGAGGATGGGATAAAGTCAATAAAAGCTTCATGTAACCTGAGTGTCTGAAAACCCTAGCCCGTATGTGAACAAGTTTGCATGCTATGTTTTGATATTTACAGATGTGTCAGGGTGTGATGATATTTAACAATTGGTTGATCATTATGTGCCAACTCTTGGTAAAAGCAGTGGAGCTAGACTACCAAAAAGAAAAGAAAAGGAAGAAATATTGAAAGAAAAGAGATCTCAAACACAAAGTCAAATTACAAAATTCTTCTATCAAAGGTGAGCGCTCCCAACCATTTTCAAAGTGTCTAATTAGACCAAAGCTATAGGACCAACGAGTTGGGCTAGTACCTTAAAATGGGCTCTGCATCGTAAGCGATACCAGTCTGGATGTAAATATATTAGATACTTAAAAAAGACACACCCCGGTGTACTCCCAGGGAAAAAAGTATAGACGACTCAACAACTTTTGATGGACACACTGGTCAACAACCAAAAATACGTGTGTTGAGTAATAAGGCACAAGAGAGGACACATGTTCCTATGAGAGGAAGATAAGAAAATACACAAACCTAAATCCTCCATCATCTGGCCTATCATATATACTTTCATGTCTGATGAACTACTAAGACGATAGACAGAATGCAATAACTGATTTATTCCCTAGTTTTGAGGATTAGGTCTTGAAGAGAGTCTCTTGGATCAAAATTTTGAGTTACGTTCCGACTCGACTCCCATGAATGCAATACACCTTAATTGTCATATCCTTTATATTATATGGACAAGTAGAGAGTCTGATAATTAGAGAAGTTGGATTCCTTTTCACTATAGCATGGTTGAGCTTAGAATTTTTGGACCACTAAAATCTAAGATTTTTAATGAACCAAGTCTTGAAATTCACACATGCGCAGTTAGGGATTCAACCTTCTAACTCACTAAAATTTGCTTGGGGACAAGCAAAGAGCTAAGTATGGGGTGTGATGAATCCATGATTCATCCACTATGTATGGATGTTTAGAAAAATTACCTTAATAAATCACTAATTGAACTCCCCAAAATCAATTAATTAACATTTACTAATTAGGGATAAATTCTGTAATTAATTAACTTTGGTTTTTATGAAGCTTCTTATTTTATGTGTAAATATTCATTATTTTGACCCAATTCTTTCTCTAAATTAGTCTTTAAATAATTAACTAACTTGACAATAAGAAGTAAACTCCATAAAAATCAGAAAATTAAGATAAAACACGAAAATCTGACTTTTTATACTTTGTACTTACTTTATCTTTATCAATTTTATTTTACCCTCTTTCCAACCTATAAATAATCCATAAAAGTTAGATTAATTATGTGTATATGTTGTATATATATTAATACACTAATTAAATCAAATGAAAAAGACAAAAAAATCACAAAATGCAAAATGTGGTAGTTTATTATATGTAGGAAACCTCCAAAAATACCTTTTTTACAGTTGATTTCTTTTACTTCTTGGCCTTTCACTAAAGTGTAGATCTCGTCAAGATGGGCAATTTCGTGTTGACCACTTTTTGATTTGACTTCATTTACTATTTCTTTCTGATTTTTTTGTGATTTTTATCTTTATATTTTATTTTACTTTTATTTAATCTTTAATTTTAGTTTTAATCTTTTTCTATTTATTTTAACTAACCTTTATTTATTTTTATTTTTATTCCTCTCTCTTCTCTTTTCTCTATCTTCCATCTATCTTCCTTCTCTCTTCTCTCTCTCTCTCCTCTTCCATTAGGTCAGGTGCCTTGCACGTGACCCGCTCCCCCTTTCTTTCCCATAACGATTGACACTCCTTGACCTGCAACAGTCGATTGTTGCTGCTCCACCTTCACGGCTGTTATGGCCCTTGACCGCCTCTACCTACCTCCCCGCGTAACGCTCGTAACCACTTCTCCTATAACGCTTTGTGCTCATCCCTCGACATGCACATCCTACCATCAACATGAGCTAAAGCCACCAGCTACTATCCTCTCAAGGTGACATCAAGAGAGTTCGAGAGGGAGGCTACAACGACCAAAAGCAACATCGGCGAGATCCGACGTCATCATAAGACCTCATAGCAGCACCTTCCAAGGTCACTATTTAGCTTTGTAGTTGATTCTTAACCGCAAATCCTCAAGGCCAAGATCTGGAGCCACACATCAAGCTCCTCATCCGGTAAAGAAACTACCAGTCGCATCCATAACAACTCTCAACGCCTAGAGTAGCCGTTGGCTGCCTTGCTGGGCTGTCGCTCCTCCACCATTGCCAACCCTGCCCCTATTAGTCGTCTCTTCATGTAGTTGCTCCAGCATCTGGTCACCCACCACACGCTCGCCTTCACCTCCAGCCTGTGCCTCCCCACTGTCTTGAGCAGCGAGATCCTGTGCACCTCAGCCCTCAAGCCTGCAAAGCCCTGCGTCACCCCACCCAATACACCGCTGTGCTTTGCTACTCTACCCACCTTGGGAGCCGCGTCGGCATCAATGCCTTCCTTAGACGACGTGTCGCCCTTAGCCCCCCTCATGTGAGGATCATTTGGGGCAACAACATATTTCATCCAGGTTCCTGAAGATCCAAATAGTAGCAAAGAAGACCCCAATCCTGGTGACTTCAACGTCACATGACCCAGACGTGACGCATGGAAAATTTATGCCAATCCCCCTGTGGGTTTCGGTAATTATCTTTTAGTCCTGTTCACTACATTATACTTTATTTTATTCAATTTCCATGTTGCATTTAGAACCTTCACTTTATGTCATCATTTGAACAATCATTTATCATCCATTTCTAAATCCAAAAATTTCATGTTGCAGAACAATATATTCTCTATCTTGTGGTTATTTAATGATATTTTTGTGATATGTGCCCGATTTAAATTAATTAAGGTAGAAATTGATACATTTTACCTATTGTGCACTCTTTAATTCATATTAAATTATTCTATGCTCCAAAAATTGCTAAAAAATAAAAATTACTAAAAAATTACACTAGGTAGATTTAATTGCTCTCCATCACATGCCCAAAAAACTTCGCATTTACACATATATCTAGGTTAAAATAAATTGTTTTGTAATTTGAGTATTTGATTTTTAATAGACTGTACATTTAGTACTTTAATGAAATAAAAGCTATTCTGGATACCTCTTACATAGACATTTCTATGATAATATAATTTCTGAGAAATAATTGTGTGTAGTATTCATTAAAATTAAATTACTCAAAATCATATAGTCTGCATTCTTAATTCTTAGTAAATTTATTTTGCATTAGAAATTGTAAAAAAATACATTAGCTTAATTTCATCAATTTTCACAATATGCCCAAGATTTTAGGACTTTTGGAGATCATTTGAGTGAAATTTGCATTTTACTCCTCCAACTTTGCCAAAAACTGCATAAAAATACAAAACAATTTCCACTATGAAAACCATACACTAGGTTTTATAAATTGAGTTTTTTGTTGTTCATTGCCTCCTTGAGTCGACCTTGGGGTTTGCCTAGATTAAATAAACATATAACCACATTTTTGCTAAAATTGATTAATTCATTCATGTGGTTGATTTTTGACTGATTCCTGAGTATCCGACTACAACATCTTGATACAATTAATTTGGCTATTTTCACGGATCATCAGATAACCCTAATTATAGACAAGGAGAGAAGATGGTTGAGGGGATCTAGAAAAGAATCCTATAAAAAGGAAAAATACATGGGTAGAATGTATGCATCACTCCCCCTATACTTAGGGTATGAGAGACCTAAGTATTGGCAACAACAGAAATGATGAGATAAAATAAAGAACGAAAACCCAACTCATCCAGACCCCTACCCCCACCCCCAACCCATGCAAGTCGATATCAAGGTCCTTAACTGGCTCAAAGAGAAAAGACACGAACTGGTTAGTGGAAGTAGTGTGGTCATGTTCAGACTTGGAAGTCTCTGTAATCTCAAAACGAAGAGGCACAAACTCATCTATGCAAGTAGACAGGTCAAGTCCAGCCTATGAAATCTCTCCTAAGTCTGCCCTCTGCACTAAGGTGTCTATTGTGTAAATGTTACGGATGCCATCAATGCATCACCACACATCAGAAGGGGGAACTCCAAGGTCTATGCTTTCCAAGTCTTCCTGCCTGAAGAGGAATTCTCAGGTCTCAGTCTCATCCATAAAAAAGAAAACCTCTCTGATCAATGGTGGGTGTGATGTGGTGATATGTGGGTCTCTGGACCTATCGGGGTCCGCTAATACTGGAACACTATCTTTATATGTGGGTCTCTAGTCAATGATGGGTGTGGTGATCAAGACAATGCTCTCGTCAATAGAATGAAAGTGAATCTCTCGAGATCCATAATCAATAACGACTCTTGTAGAGGCAAGAAAAGGTCATCCCAGGATGATCGGAGGATGCTCCACAGGGGTGGAGGTCTCCATGTGAAATACAACAAAGTTTACAGTGAAGCTCATGCCCTGGATCTGAATGATGGTGTTCTCTAGAATACCCCTCGACCTCTTTATTGATCCATAAGCAAACTGGCAAATCATCCTCATTTTATTGAGAGGCTCAAGATGAAGAGATTGTACTAACGAGAAGGGTATTATATTAATCGAATCATCCCCTTCAAGGAGTGTAAGATTACAAGAATAGACAGAAATGGTGCATCTCACAAGAGGTGTAACAATGTTCCCTTTCCTAATGTGTGGAGGGTGGGTGATGGCATAGGCAGTGGCCATGATCAGAATGTGGCTCTTAGATCTGCTTCTTCACTTTCTCTTCTTGGGTTTTGGTGTAGATAATTGGTTCATGGCCTGGTGAAGTGGGGCCTAAACAATATCATGAATAGCTGCCATCACTTCAGGAATGGTCAACATTTTATAAAAGTTTTCTATATTTTCTGTATAAGGGACGAGATTGAATCATTATCTACACAAGGATGACTAAGACAAGTCTGTACAGTGTCATACTTAGGGGCAAGGGTGGGAACTGTAGTGGATGTGTGTGTAGTTAAAGGAACTGGCATGGGTGCCCTCTCCTCACAAGATAACTCGACAAGTCATCTCCCAGAATCTTTTTGTGTTTTTAGGTTTTTCTCATTTTTTTGTAATTTGGGTGATTGCAAGCTTGGATGGGTGTACTCAAATGAATCCATGAATTCAGAAGGTGAAGCGGCAGTGTGGCTCTTATTTAGTCTAGTGAGGTCATATATCCTCTGATTCATTTACTCCACTAACCGAGTCATGTACTCAACAATGGTATCCATAAGAGCTGACTAGGAGGGTGACGTCGACCTTGGGGGGTGGGGTGGGTGATTAGGGGGTTGCCCTCTGCGCCCCGCTACTCACAGGCACATCGAATCACCATGCCCGTAAGTATGTCCTGAGGAACAAGAGACGAAGTATAAAAAATGACACGACAATGCATACCCTTAGTAAGATGACTAATGAAAGTTAGAGCACATAAAACATTCTGAAGGCACATGGGTGACAACAAATGCACCTCCCTCTATCCGGTAACGGGTAAGTGGTCGGCATTAGCAATGACAACCTATCTGTTAGGTGGTATAGTCTCGTAGGACCTCAACTGCGCTCTGTCTCCACATAGGTGGTGGGAAGCATAAGAGTCCATGAAGGCTCTGGCTGCAGTTGTGGTATCTGTAGTGGTGGTGCCGGTAGTAGGAATCATTATCTCTCGAATACGAGAGACAATATCATCCATGCAGGTATCAACCTGGGAAGCTGGAGTCTCTGAAGGCTCAATCTGTTCTGCTACATGACCAGAAGTAGGATACCCATACTTCTGGTAGCATGTATCCTATGCATGTCCAGGCCTACGACAATAAGTACAAGGGCCACGCTAGCGCCCACCGCCTCTGCCACAAGGGGTGTGTCCTCTGGACTAGATCATCCCTCGTCGACCACGAGAAACGACCATCACTAAAGAGGGTGGGGAAGTGGCTATAGAAGTCATGTTAATCGGACTGAGATGGCTATAGGCCTCCTCTATGGGAGGTATGGTAGCTCTGTTAAGCATCTGAGTACGTGCAGCATCATACTCTATCTCAAGTCCAACCATGAAGGCTCCAACCATCGTGGAGTTCATATACATCTTCTGCTGCTTAGTAGATGTTGTAATATGCATGTAGCTATGAAGCTTCTCGAACATGCAATGGAGCAAAGAGTAGTACACATGTCGAGGATGACCATTCTACATGGCCTTGTAGATATCAAACTATAGCTAAAGAATTTTGGCCTCATTCTTCGCTTGTACATAGATGGATGCTAAAGTGCCCTACATCACCTTAGCGGTGGGCTAATTCAGAATATAATTAGCTATCGCTGTGGTGAGGGTGATACAAATCCAAACACACATATATGCATCATCTTGCTTCCAAGAATCATTTCCTCCAGTCTTATCTGTTAGCTCTGGATCTGTCAGGATGTGCTCCTTGTTATTACACTGCATGAGGTTGAGAAACTGCATGGACCACAACTCATAGTTGGCCTCGTCCATCTTAGCAATGGGAGTCGAGCCCTTGAAGGCCACAGATGAAAAAATACCACCCTTGTTCTCTAACATGATGTAAAAACGAGCAAACAATGGAACTCCATTGAGGAGTAGACCGATATGAACGAGTCTACATGATCATACATAGGATTGGTTGTACATATAGACTCATACAACCATCCTCATCAATCGTCGCTTCTCTCTATGACCAGAAAACACGATTTATAGGTCTGAAATTGTATTTTTTTGATCAAAATCATACTTAATCAAACTACATATCGAGCCATAGAGTGGAGCGGAGATGCATTGTATGGTCGATAGTGACCTAGGAGGGCCAATGGGGGATGCATAATAAGGGGACTGCCTACACAACAACCTAAGCAGTCGGGAATAGCCTCTACAATGACCTACATGATGAATCACTATTGGATCATCACAATTCTCTCTTTTAATCCTCGAAAAATAAGAACTTCATGAGAAATCTTCATTAATTCCGCATCTTTGTCAAATAAACCAATCACCTATAATTAACACTAACCCTAATTTTATTGTATTTATAGCTAACATTTTCTTTATTTTCTCTTTTTTTAAAAATCCATAAAAATTAAAATAAATATTGTATATATTTGGTTTGGTTTTTAAATAGAAATTAAAATTACAAAGAAATTACAAAACCACTAAAATAGGTGTTTTTATTCATTAAAATTGCTTGTAAACAACCTTATTTGAATAATTAACCTCTTTTGACTTTTTGGTCAACATGAAACTTGTAGATATCGGTAAGATCTTCAACTTTCATGTCATTTTTTGCTAGTTCAGCTTATAATTATTTCTTTTTAAATTTTATTTATTTTCTTAGTTTTTAGTTTTTCTGATTGGGCCATGTGGTGCCCTCTGGGCTGCCCACGTGGCCCGCTCCTCTTCGTGCCACCTGGCACCACCCTCAGTTGTTTGACCCCTTCCAAGCGCCTCCATCTTGCCTATTGATCAATGCTTCGTCCTCCTCCCTCTGATCATATCATAGGATCTGATCCAAGCCCTTCGCCCGTGCTCTAATCAGGGTCATTGGATCACAAAATCCAACGACTCATGTTCTTCATCTACCTTCCAACACCTCCCGCTCCAAACGTTATGACTGGCAAAACCTCTGCCCCCTTTCCATTTTCGCCACCATCTACGATCATATCTCCACCTCCTCTCACCTCCTCCACGTAGCCCTAAGGCATGCGATCTTCACAAGACCTTCAATAGACCCTCCATCACTCCTTGCCATCACTACGGACATTGAAATGCACCCCCTCCATCGCATGTAACAGCCATCGACCACCTATAAATTCCCCACCTCTGCCTCCTCTCCGCTTCATCCACCAATCAAGATCTCAAACCCTAGCTCTCCTCCGCCACCTTGTGACAGATGGAGGTCGAAGGAGGTCCATAATGGCGCCCCCTTCACTGTTGATGACCCATGGTCCTCTAACCATGTTGCGTCCGCCCCAGGCACCGTCAAGCTCCGAGACCAAGCTGAGCTCCTTGAGCGATGACCAAATGTTCGAATGGAAACTCAGCCCAAGCCAAATTTTCTCGCCTTGTTCCTCTCTTATCCTCCAGGTTACTCTTTTTTTACTTTTCTTCATTTTTTCTCTACATTATCCTACCACGCACAAGGCATTTCACCTTCACCTGACCATCCCTCGTGCTTCACAACACCACCATTATCGTCATCGACCCCTCCATTCACCCCCTTTCCTTCTCCAGGACCCCTTCCACCACACCCACCTTCCTCGCTGGTTCATCGGAGAAGAAGACCCCTGGCCCCCCTCTGACCATCCCCATGGGACCCCACCTCACTCAACTCACTCGCACGAAGTTCACGTATGCCTCAGTTAGCTTTCTAACCCCTGCGGGTACTCAATGGGCGGAATGCTCGCCCCATCTCTGATCTCGAGTTTCGCCTACAACAATGTGATGTTGGACACTGTCTATAACTATAACAAGAGCTTCTTTAACTGACGACCATCCTCGCTAGGTGACCACGGAGGTCCCTGGACCTTCTATGAACATAGAAGAGCTCAGAGGAGCTCTAATGACCTCGTTGGAGCTCTAAACATGCCACTGCTCCTCTGGCAAAGATGAAGCACACGCGTCGTTTGATGGCACCTCTTGGCAGCCATCCAACGACCCAGATCGAGCGACATCGCACCCACTGAACCTGCAGGCTTGGAGAACCAAGCCACTCACCAAAGCCATCAGCAGCTGCTACGTGACGGTCTTAGACCGCCTCCCAAGCCTAGTCCTCTCGTGTGCCTCGCACGCGAGGGGTTGGGTAAATTGTACAACAGACCCCAAAACTTTCAATATTTGCATTTAGGTCCTCCAAGAGAGTGCCTCACGTGCGTGCCTGGGGTAAATTTTTGGGAAGGCCCGTCAGCTTTACACAATCGCAGAAAAGCCCCCGTGTATGAGGGAAAATTACATTTGGGCCCTTTCAGTTTTTACCTATTGTAAAAATGCCTCTCTATGGGCATTTTTGTGATATTTATCATTTTCTTTCCATGCATTTTTTATAATCATGCCCCTTGCACTATTTTCTTAATATCTTGAGAATATGATCTCCAAATCGAATAATTTCAGTCTCATTTTGTTGCTAATTTCATCCTCTACTTAATGGCATATGTTATTCACTGATTTGACACTTAATTTAATGAGATATTTTTGATGATATATAGTGTCTCCTGCTTAATATTTAAATGCCATTAATCACCCTTATTGCTCAATTTGACTCTAAAATCGATCCATATTTTGTTGCTCAATGATTTGATAATTTAAGGCATATTGTACTTTTGAATAATTATTTGCTCTGCATAGCATTTGTTTCGTATTAATCACCACACATTTCATCTTTTAATTGCTTTAAAATCAAACAAAAAGATATGCATCATATTATTTTATCTTTGCTCATTTTGTCCCTGCATCATGTACCCACATATTATTATGTCTCATGCATCAAAGTGCGCAACGAAGACCCAACCTGAATAAAGTAATCACTCATTAATTAATCAATAATTTTAGATAAATAGGTGAAGAGGCTCGTGTCTCTGTATTCGACCTTGGTATACTTTCCAAGTAAAATAACTTCTACATATTCAAAAATTATGGTTTATGTTGGATCGAAAATTGTTTTCTATGCTACAATATCGTCGACAACTTTAGATTATTAACGAGATGGATTTTCTCATTCATCAAATGACATTGTTGCTAGGCACACAACTCATCTTTATTTGTTTGATGAATTTTATTGTATTATTTGTTAAGTGAATATTTTTTTAAAATTTTATATCTTTTCATCGTTTTGTTTTTGCATCATTTGTTGATTATTTTTGATATTTTTCTGACTATTTCTTTTGTCACAAGGCCCATGGAGATTGAGAATGCTCGATCTACATGGAGGTGTGGAGTTGGGAGCTCCTGCTGTGAGGAGTCGTAGAAGAAATTCATGATGATTCAAGAAGCTGGGTAAACATTTCATTCATGCATTTTGTTGTAAAAAATTTGTATCATATGCATTTCAAGCGGTCCTCATTAGAGGGCTTATGTGTGTAAAAAAATAAAAAAAGAAGTAGATCACTCAATGATCTTCTCCCCCCTCTCCATCTTCCCATCTACCCCCCTCCATGCGCTCATCCATTCATCTCGGTATTCACCACCCCTACCCTCTCCCATCTCCAAGCGACCAACCATCTGTGCAGATGCACCCTCTAACCCTAACCAACCACGGGTCCCCAACCCAAAATCCACATCCTAAGTGTAGGGGGATTTGAGTTATTCAAATCATCCCTCTCCATGTCTTCTTATACTTGGGTTATTTTAACCTAAGTATAGGGGGAACCTCTGAGCTATAACACCTTGTATTTAACTAGAGCTTTGGCTTCATATCACTTGTGCTATGAGGACATAATAAAAGTTAGGTATAGGGGGGTGTACTGTATATTATTGTATATAAATTTAGCCATAGCTCGTATGTTAAAAGTTTTGAAAATTTTTGGGCTAGGGTTTAGGTAGGCTGGTGAACTGATTTTTGTAAAATTTTGTAAAAATCTTTTTAAATTGATGGACTAACTTTTTGTAAAAAAAACTAATGTTGTTCAAAATTTCCATAAAAATCTGAATAATTAATTTTTTTCTATGGTACAGTCACCGACTACTAGGCTTAAAAATGAGTAGCTACTCTTCAGTGAGGAAACTATGGTCTCCCTTAGCAGAGTGGGTGGTTAAAAGAAAATGCATGAGGCGCCATCTTGAGGTAACACGGGTAGCCGTCTAACGGTCCGTACTTACGTCCATACTAGCTGGAAGTAGATGCAACAATTCATATGAGCTTGGGCCAGTCATTATTTCTTTGAAGAACTAAAAAAATGATGAAAAAAATAAAATTCATAAAAATTTACAAAAGTTAAAAATCACAAAATTCACTAACTCTGAAATTGGTGTATTCCTGACACATTCACTATCACTCAAGGCTTAAGAATTTGAAGACACTCGATTTATGAGATCTTGAGAGTCCGAGTTAACCAGTGTTGGTCACTAGAATTTTGAACTTAATCATCTATACTTACCTAGTTTGAGGATTTGAGCGCTATATTGCACTCTGTATCTATACCTTATAAAGAATATGATCAACACATCACTTTCACAACTGCATGATTGATGAGATGAGTTGAGTTATTACTTGAGGAACTAGGACTGAAGATTTGAGTTTAGACATGGTTTAATGATGCTCGAGGATGGGATAAAATTAATGAAGGCTTTACGAAACATGAGTTTCAACAAAACCATAGCCAGTATATGAACAAGTTCGCATGCTATCGTTTTATATCTACCTATGTTCCAGGGTGTGATAAAACCTAAATAAATTGTTGATCAGTGTGCGCCAACTTTTAGTAAAAGTAGTGGATCTTGATAAAATAATGAAATAAATTTCGAGAGAAGTTCTCTCGTACAAAGAAAAGCTCTATCATTACAAATACAAATTCAAAAGAGCTTCTACCAATGGCGAGCGCTCCCAACCATTTCAAAGTGTCCACTTGGACTAAATGCTATTAGGGCCAAGGAGTCAGTCTAGCACCCAAAAAGGGATCTGCATCATATAGTGATACAAGTATGGGTTCGAAGGTATCTTAGATACTCAAAAGAGACACACCCCGGTGTACACCCAGGAAAACAAGCGCAGTCGACTCCGAATTCTCTTGACAGACACACTAATCAACAAACAAAAATATACATGCATTGAGTAATAAGGCACTCGAGAGGACCCTTGTTCCTATGCGAAGGAGAGAAGAATTTACATAATCCTATGCCCTCCATCATATGGCAGTTCATCTACACTTTCAAGTCTGACAAACTAATGAGACGGTCGATTGAATGCAAGAACCGAATTATTCCTTAGTGTTGAGGATTAGGTTTAGAGAGAGTCTGCTGGCTGGAACTTTGGGTGACATCTTGATTCGACTCTCATGGTTGCAATACACCAATCATCATATCCTTATATTTTATGTACAAACAAAGAGTCTGGTAAATAGAGAAGTTGATTTCTTTTGACTAGAGCATGGTTGAGCCCAAACTTTTAGGATCACTCAAATTGAGGGTCTTTGATAAATTGAGCCTTGAAATTTCACAAGCACTGTCAGGAATTAATCCAGCTCCTTCATTCTTTAGATGCTCGAGGTTAAACCTAGTTTAAGTATAGGGGTATGATGAATACATGCCGGATCATCATAATTCTCTCTTTTTATCCTTGAAAAAAAAGAACTTCATGAGAAATCTTCATTACTTCCGCATCTTTGTCAAATAAACCACTCACCTTTAATTAACACTAACCCTAATTTTATTGTATTTATCACTAATATTTTCTTTATTTTCTTTATTATTAAAAATCTATGAAAATTACATTAAATATTGTATATATTTGGTTTGGTTTTTAAAAAGAAATTAAAAATACAAAAAAAGCACGAAACCACTAGAATATTTGTTTTTATTCATTAAAAATGTTTGAAAAGAGTTCTTCTTTGAATAATTGACATTTTTTTAATGTTTGGTCAACATGAAACTTATAGATCTCAATGAAATATACTACTTTCATGTTTTTACTTTTTTAAATTCAACTTCTAATTATTTCTTTTCGAATTTTCTTTATTTTTGTTTTTTCTAATTGAGCCATGTGGTGACCTTTGGGCCGCTCACGTGGCCCGCTCCACTTCGCGCCACTTAGCTCCGCCCTAGGTCATCTGATCCCTTCCACTTGCCTCCATCTCGCCTGTTGATCCGTGCTTCAACCTCCTCCCTCTAATCAGATCACAGGATCTGGTCTGAGTGCTCCGTTCGTGCCCTAATTAGGGGCATTAGATCGGGACATCTAACGACCCCTCTTTTTTGTCTACCTTCCAGCGCCTCCTGCTCCAAGTGTTACGCTTGGTGAAACCCAACCACCCACCCCTTTTCATTTTTGCCACCATCTCAAATCATCTCTCCACCTCCTCTCACTACCTCCACGTAGCCCTAAAGCCCACGATCTTCGCGAGCCCTTCAACACCCCCTCTGTCACTCCTCGCCATCATTACAACCGTTTGAAATCCCCCCTCCATCGCATGTATCATCCATCGACCACCTATAAATCCACCACCTCATCCTCCTCTCCGCTTCGTCCACCAATCAAGAGCTCAAGGCCTAACCCTCCTCTGCCTCTCTGTGACAGACAGAGGTCGGAGGAAGGCCATAATGGTGCCCCCCTCCTATGGTGATGAACTATGGTCCTCCAACCATGTTGCGGCCGCCCTAAACACTACCAACCTTTGAGACCAGGCTGAGTTCGATGAGAGATGACCAGATATTCCAATGGAACCTCCATGTTACTATGTTTTTACTTTTCTTCATTTTTCTCTGAATTATCCTGCCGCACACAAGGCATTTCACCTTCACCTAGCCATGCCTCGAACTCTGTAACTCCACCATCGTCTTTATCGACCCCTTCATTCACCCCCTTCCCTTCTCCAAGACCCCATCCACTACACCCACCTTCCTCTCTACTTCACCGGAGAAGAAGACCCATGGTCCCCCTCTCCGACCATCTCCAGGGGACCCCACCTCACTCGCACGATCTTCACGCACGCTTCAGCTAGCTTTCTAACCCCTACAGGTACTCAATGGTCGGAATGCTAGCCCTAACTCCAATCTCGAGTTTCCCCTCCGATAGTACGACATTAGATGCCATCTACAACTACCCTAAGAGCTTCTCCAACCAACGACCATCCTCGCCAGGTGACCACGGAGTTCCCTGGACCTTCTACGAACACAGAGGAGCTCGGAGGAGCTTCGGTGACCTCGCCGGAGCTCCAAATACGTTGCTGCTCCTCTGGCGGAGGATGAAGCACAAACACCATTGGATGGCACCTCTCGACGACCATCCAACAACATAGATTGAGCCACATCGCACCCTCCATCCCTGCTGGCTTGGAGAATTAAGCCACTCGTTGAAGCCATCAACCGCTACCACATGTTGCCTGAGCCTGGACCGCCTCCCGAGCCTAGTCTTCTCGTGTATCTCACACATGAGGGGTTGTCTAAATTGCATAGCAGACTCCAGAACTTTCAATATTTGCATTCACGACCTCCAGGAGCGTGCCTCACGTGCGTGCCTACGGTAAATTTCATCGAAGGCCCGTCGGCTTTACGTACAACAACAACAACAACAGTAACAAAGCCTTTTCCCACAATTAAGTAGGGTCGGCTACATGGATTCTTCGCCTCCATTCAGATCTATCTTGGGTCAATCTCTGTCTTATATCCACAAAACAAAGATCCCTTCGTATGGTCTCTTTCCAACACTTCTTGGGCCGTCCCCGCCCTCTCTTAGCCGGCTCAACATCCCAATGCTAGCATCTCCTAACTGGTGCATCAGCTAATCTTCTTTGCAAATGAACAAACCATCTTAAACGATTTTCTCGCATCTTATCCTCGATCGGAGCAACACCAACTTTCTTTCTGATTGCATCATTCTGAAACCGATCTTTACGTATGCGTGTCCACACATCCACCTTAACATTTTCATTTCTGCTACAGCCATTCTCTGCACATCTCTTACGTGTGTGCATGTCGGCTTTACATAAATGCAAAAAATCCCGTACGTAAGGGGAAATTACATTTAGGCCCTATGATTTTTGCTTATTGCAAAAATGCCCCTCTAGGAGCATTTTTGTGATATTTATCATTTTCTTTTCTTGCATTTGTTATAATTATGCCTCTTGCACTATTTTCTTCATATCTTGAGCATATGATCTCCAAATCGAACGATTTAAGTCTCATTTTGTTGCTAATTTCATCCTCTACCTAATGACATATGCTATTCACTAGTTTAACACTTAATTATTCAAATCTTTTTTGATGATATATAGTATCTTTTACTTAATATTTTATTGACATTAATCATCCTTATTGCTCAATTTGGCTTTGAAACCGATCCATATTTTGTTGCTTAATGATTAGATAACTTTAGGGCATATTTGTACTTATGAATAATTATTTGCAATACATATCATTTGTTGCATATTATTCACCATACATCCCATCTTTTATTTGCATTTAAAATCAAACAAAAAGACATGGATCATATTATTTAGTCTTTGCATCATTTTTTCTCTGCATCATGTACTCGCATATTGTCCTATCTCATGCATTAAAGTGTGCATACGAAGACCAACCCCGAAGATTATAATCGCTCATTAATTAATCAATAATTTTCGATAAATATATGAAGAGGCTCATGTCCCTGTGTTTGACCTATGTAACATATTCGAAAATTGTGGTTTTTGCTTGATCAAAAATCGGCTCCTATGCTACAATATATTCGACAACTTTAGATTATTAAGAGATGGATTTTCGCATTCATCTCTAGACGATTGGGGGCAGCTGTGTCACCAGCCTAGGTGGACAGCTACTACCTAGCGACGGCTTGGGGAGGGGTGGTGAGCGGTAGTTGGTGGCCCGGAGCACCGGCAACAACTTGGAGAGGCGACGCGACGACTGCACGGGGAGGGGGTCTAGTAGGGTTAGGGTTGGATACATGAATTCCGATCTAAGACCATTTCTCTGATACCATGTAGAGGAAAAAGAATCAATTGCATTCATGAGAGGCCCTAGGGTTCTGTTATAATGGAGAGGAATCTGTCAGTTAAATTATAAGAAATATACAAAATAAAAAGAACATAAGAAAACTATAATAAAGATAACTAATATCTCAACATTTTTTTTCATACAACCCACGTGGGCTCAACTTTACCTTAAAAAAAGAAATATGGTGCTAGACTAAAATGGAAGAAAAGGGTGACACATATTTAGGGTTCGTTCAAAGGGAATGATAAATTTCCATTTCATCATCTTTATTCTATCATTTTGACCTTAAAAACCCTAGCTAATGCATGCAAATATCATTATTATGTGCATATTAACATTCATCATTTGTTCTATTTTTTGCATATAAAATATAGTTTTAATGTTAAAATTATAGAACAAAGAAAATAAAAGAAAAAGAATCAAAAGCCAATGATATTTTATGACCCTAAACCACGAGACCTAGGCATCATGATGAGTGGGTTAACAAGGAATAAAGTAAGAGGAGATAAGGGCCAAAAATCCAATAAAATTTCCTTTTATTTATACATTTATAAGTACTTTTTGGGACCTATTTTACTTGCTATTATTTATAACTCAAATAAAGAAACTTTGCACATGAAATTTTTAGATAATAATATACAGCAAAATGCAAAATTGATTTTACACAAAAATAATGTACAATGTACTTTTTATACTCTAAATAAAAAGCCAAACCCAAACATCCCAGACCCATATCTTCTCCATATGAACTCAAAATGTATCAAAATCAGGTTAATTGTATATAATTTTTAATAAGCTATTTAATGAAGGTGGTTTCATCTAATTGGGATTTAATTTGCAAAAGTTAGGTTTGGACCCCTAGTGTATAGTATACCTGAATAAAATATTCATTTATATATATTCTTTATTATTTTTATAATTTTATATTTTTATAGATTTGTAAATACTATTTATAATGCTTGTACATATCTAGAATAGAATAAAACCACAAATAAAATAGTATATACAAAGACATAGATGAAATACCTATACTTATACCTATATAATTTATATCCCTATTTATTTAAGTGTACATAATATATGAAAAAATATAATAAAAATATATTTATGTATCTTAAAATAAGTTATAAATAGATAAAATAAGAAAAATAAAAGAATAAAATCAAAATACAAAATAAAAATAAAATACCAAACATATAAAAGAATATACATTTAAATATACCCCTAAAAACTAACTTGTAATAAATAAGTTCACACAAATAAATAAAAATCATATTAAAATACTATAGAAAATAATATACAATTTTCTTTTTATAACTAAAAATTAATTATTTCATTTATTATTTATTATCAAATTTACAATTATTTTTAGCTTTCCCTTTTTCTAGTTGGTCCATGTGGACCAACAAGGGGGAGTCAAGAGTTGACGCCGGAGCGGATCATTCCTTGCTAGTTCTCCAACTCACCTATTGCCCTTCTTCTATTTCCTAACGACTTATCCACGTCCAGAGACAACCCATTCACCATGATCCTTGCTAGATCAGGAGATACACTTTCCCTCCTCCTCCTTATGCTGGAGAGTTCCGCCCCGACACACTGTGCTCCATTCCACCACAAAAACACCTCGGGAATAACGTTGCAGGTACCTGAGCGTTCAGCCTCATTTGACGCATTTTTGGTCCCTAGAATAACCTCCAAGTGCCTCCACGCTCTAGGGCTCCATCGATGAGCCTAGACTTCCTTGAAGCTTTCATATGCTGCGGAAGCACTCTTGGACCACAACGAGCTCATCAATAGCGAAGAAGGAGGTCGGAGTAGTGAGATTTTACAGATTGAAGGAGCTCCATGGCCATGTTCTTCTGAGTCCATCTAGACACCCTAGGAGCTGTTGGATGCCCGCATCGCCTCAGTTCAAATCTCCATCATCCATTTTGAATGTGCCTCAGATGTTTAATGAAGCCCCATATCTGATCTTGTCCACTTAACGACGAAGCGGCATCGGCGAGGAGAGCATGCCACGCGTCAAGTGAATCGTCCTTGACTGTTTGATAGTGCGTACATTTGGGATAAATTACAGCTTTAACCCATATTTTTTATTATTTATAATTTAGTACTGTAATATGTTTTCATAGTTTAGTATTTTGTAAAATTTACAAGTCAGTCCCTATGCTTATTTGTAATTATGCTTTGCTCCCAGCCATGTCATCGCACACGCTGTCCGACGTGAGGTGATATTTTGCAGTTAGGCCCCTACATCTTTTGATGTTTCTCTTTAATATTAGAGCTTTCATTATTAGTTATAATTTTTTTGTTATTTTGCAGAAAGCACCCTGCCTTTATTTTTAATTGCAAATATGCCCTTACGAGTTCATTAATTTTTGTGCATGTTTTTTATTTATTAAAAATATCATCCGTGCTCCAAAAACTATCAAAAAATAGGGTTAAGTGCCTGCTAGAATCTAGTTTCACGTTAAATTTTTTCATTTTCATTTTAGGCACTTTTATTATTTATTAAAAATAAAAAACACATTTTTATCCTTATTTAACTTATAAAAAACATTTTTGAAAAAATCCCAAAAATCATATTTTATTTATTTTATTTTGTAACCCTAGACCAAAAACCACTAAAATATAAAAAGAAAACTCATAGAAATTAAAAAGCTTCATAATCCTTTACAAAAAATCACTAAAAAACCCAAAAACATTTATTTCTATCTCTGAATCTTCTTTTTATTATATAATGTTAATTAAAAATACTTTTGGAAAATTTTGGCTTTATTTTCTATTTTTAAATTAAAAAACAATGCAGCCTATTTATTTAGTCCTTGATTTGTGATATGTTTGACTTTAAAAATGTATAAAAATTAACAAATTTATATAAATATTCACAAAAAAGTAGAAAAAAATTAAAACCTAAAAACATTTTATTTCCTATATTTTGACTTTTTATAATAGTATTTATAACTATATTACCTTATATTGTATATAAAGTCATATATATTCCTATATTAAAAATTTAAAAAGAAAAAGAAATTGAAAAAAATGATAAAAAGAAAATAAAAATTATAAAATTAAAAATTAAATATATATATATATATATTAAAATCAAAAAAATGTACAAAATCAAAAACCCACACAAAAATACACTGACAAGAAGAAGAAGCACAAACTGCAATAATTTGGCCAATCTACCGTTTGCTCCCTGTGTTCGACACTCTAAACATACTTGCACCCATATACACATTTGTAGAGTTATAATAAATTTTAACTCCACATTTATTTTTGCTTTATTGTTATATCTATTGTTGGTTAATTGTTGAATTTAACAAATTTCTTGACCAGTGAACTCAGCGACTGCAGTCTCACCTTGTGAGAATGTACGACCCTCTAGATTTTCGTAATTTCAAATGGTGTTGTTTCTAGGGAGCAATAGCGCATAGATTAGATTCTGACTGTATCTTCTTGTCTCTTTTGTCTATATTTTCCTTTATGTATTTTCTATTTTATTTGATATTATTTTTGTGACTTGTCTAATCGCCCTTTTCTTTGACTTTGTTGCGAGGACCGCTGATCGAAGGAGGAACTCCTAGGAGCGCCTATGCAACCACGTGAAGCCAACTCATGCTTTCTAACCTAGCAATAGAAGAGAACTTGGAGGAATTTTTAAGATAGAGATCTTTTATTTTTTGTTCTTGTTTTTATGTTATTTGTAATTTAAGTGGGAGAGAGACACATTTATTGTAATAACTTGGACTCTCCGGGACTCTTCACACTTCACGAGGTCCATTGCCCGATTGATTGTTCACTTGGGGGCCTCGTCGGTTTTTGTCGTGTTTTCACCGCTTTTTTTTGTTTCACGATTTTATTTTCATTGTATTATGTAATTGAGCCCTAGCTTAGGATTTGCTTGTTGATAGATTAAGGTCCAAAGCTCTAATATACATGTACCTATATATCTCTTTTGGACTTAGTCAAATCGTAATTGTTGACTATTTAGACTTGAGACTGGGTGCCGAGAGAGGTCGCATACAACTCTTGTAGGACCCACTGTGGTGGGTACCGAGTGGCATCGAAGACCAGACTTTTGATCTCATATCTTGATAGTTAGCATCCAGTGCTTCACGCTAATAGCAATTTCTATTTTAAGATGATTTCATAGGATTGCATTTGCATATAGATATGTTTCAATTCTACTTAGCATCCTTGCGCGACGTGAGCTGGAGGTAGGGAGAGCATTTCTACTTAGCATTCATCATCGATTTTGCTTGCATTATTTTCTGACTCTCTCCCTCTGATTTTGTCACATAAGATATAAAGGAATTGAATCCTTGTTTTGTTTATGCATTCTTATTAAAAATAAAAAGCGATAACAAATAAAATTGGGACTGCTAAGTTTACTCGACCCTAAAAAAAATCTTGTCTCGGGGAGAGTATCCCCCTCATTGTCTGTGCATTTTACTCATACGTACACACTAAGGATTAGTGCCCAAATCCTAGGTCTTCCTACGTGATTGTACAACTTTGTGATTATCACCTAACTCTAAAATTTAAAAAGATAAAAAGACTGAACTTTCACGGCCCTCATTGTTTGAGTAGGTGAATTGGGGGGTTTATTTTGGGTATATTTGTTTGTGTTTGTGCATACTTGATATTCTTTGTGCATTTGCACTTTTTCTTCCATATCTTGATTTGAATTTCGTGTTCTCCCGAACCCTTCCTTTTATTTCGAAGATGGCCGACTGGAGTGACTTCTATCTGAACTTCGCAGATCCCTCGTACCCTCCAGCCGGTCCACCTCCATTTTATCAAGGGGATTTTCCTGCTGACTTTTCTTTTTGTACATATCCACCTTAGCCACAGTTTCAAGCATCTGAATTTTATCCACCACCACCATCACATTTTCCTCCACCTCACCTACCTAAGACCGAGTTGTTAGAGTCACCTCTCATGGAGTTCACTCTTGAGCACTTGACCCAGATGATCGAGCAAATGAAGCAGATGATTGATGACCTTACTAGTATAAATTAGAGCCATGATACCGCTTCACCATTTGATAATATGGATTCATTCAAGGATTCCTACGAGAGCTTGCAATCGCCCAAAAACACTAAATGAGAAAATTTTAAAAACAAAAAAAGATTTTGGGAGTCACATAGTTGAGTCAACTTGTGAGGAGAGGGTACACCTGCCAGATTCTATACTCACACAGACACACACACACACACACACCAGTTCCCACCTTTGACCCCAAGGATGACACTGTACAGACTGCCCTTGATCATCCTTGTGTAGATTATGATTCAAATCTCCCCATTGTATGGAGGAGATCCAAAATTTCAAAAAAAATGTTGATTGAACTTGAAGTGGTTGTAGTTATTCATGACATCCTTGAAACCCCACTTCTCAGGCCATGACCCGATTATCTACTCCTAAATGCAAGAAGAGAAAGCGGAGGAGCAGATCCGAGCATCACATTTTGACTACGGCCAATGCCTAAGCCATCACTCACCATCCACACATTAGGAAAGGGAACACTGTCACACCTCTTGTGAGTTGCACCATCTTTGACCATTCTTGCGATCACACTCTCCTTTGATGGAGATGCTTTCTTATGCTACAGAAGCACTCCAGGAACGCAAAGAGCTCATCAACAGTGAAGAAGGAGGCCAGAGCACTGGGATTTTGCGAATCGAAGGAGCTCCAGGGTCGTGTTCTTTTGAGTTGATCTAGACACCTTAGGAGCCGTTTGATGCTTGTATCGCCCCAGTTCTAATCTCCATCATCCATTTTGAATATGCATTGCTCGTTTGATGAAGCCCCAGATATGATCTCATCCACTCATTGGCAAAGCAGCATCGGGTGAGGAGAGCGCGCCACGCATCAAGTGAATCATCCTCGATCGTTGGATATCACACACATTTTGAGTAAATTACAGATTTTACCCCAACTTTTTGATATTTATTATTTAGTTCTGTAATATGTTTTCGTAATTTAATATTTTTGTAAAATTGGCAAGTCAGACCCTGTGCGTATTTGTAATTAAGCTTTGGTCTTGGCCACATCACCTCATGTGTCGTCCCACGTGAGGCGACATTTTGCTGTTAGGCCCTTGCATCTTTTTGTATTTCATTTTGTATTAAAACATTCATTATTTGTTATAAAAATTTTGGGTTTTTTTGCAGAAAACATCCTGCCTTTATTTTAATTACAAATATGCCCCTTTGAGTTCATTAATTTTTGTGCATGTTTTCTATTTATTAAAAATATCATCCGTACTATAAAAATTATCAAAAAATAGGGTTGAGTGCCTACTACCACTAGATTCACACCGTATTTTTGCATTTTCATTTTAGGCACTTTTATTATTTTTTAAAATTCACAAAAGCACGTTTTTATCCTTATTTAAGTTATAAAATAAAAAAATATAAAATCATTTTGAAAATTCTCAAAAAATAATATATTTATTTATTTTAGTATTTTATAACTCTAGATAAAAAACCACTAAAAATATAAAAACAAAACTCATAAAAATTAAAAAGCTTCAAATTCCTTTATAAAAATATAAAAATTAGTCAATAATATAAATAATATTTTTATATCTGAATTTTCTTTTTATTATATAATTTTAATTAAAAATAGTTTTGGAAAATTTTAGCTTTATTTTTTATTCTTAAACCAAATCAATTCAGCCTCCTTATTTAATCCCTAATTTAGGATATGTTTAACATTAAAAATGTATAAAATTTAGCAAAATTATCTAAAAATCATAAAAAAATAGTGGAAAAATATTAAAAACCCCAAAACAATTTATTTCCTGTACTTTGGCTACTTTTAATAGTATTTATAATTGTATTACCTTATA
This sequence comes from Ottelia alismoides, assembly GCA_037367405.1. Classification (NCBI taxonomy): domain Eukaryota; kingdom Viridiplantae; phylum Streptophyta; class Magnoliopsida; order Alismatales; family Hydrocharitaceae; genus Ottelia; species Ottelia alismoides. The sequence continues at coordinate 640,073 of JAZKJV010003654.1, forward strand.
TTGTATATATAGGCTTATATATCCTATATTGTATATTTAAAATGAAAAAGAAATTAGAAATCAGAAAAGATAAAAAGAAAATAAAACTTATAACATTAAAAATTAAAAAATATAAAAAATAAAATCCATAAAAAATACATAAAATCAAAAACCCACACAGAAATACATAGACATGAAGAAGAAGCACTAATTTTTGTGCATTAATTTGTCCAATCTACTGCTTGATCCCTTCGTTGACACTCTATATGTAATTGCACCTATACACACATTTATGGAGTTATATCAAATTTTAACTCCACATTTATTTTCTTTTATCACTATATCTATTGTCAGTAAATTGTTAAATTTAATAAATTTCTTGAGTGGTCAACTCAGCGAATGTAGTCTCACCTTGTGAGACTGTACGACCCTCTAGATTTTCATCATTTCAGGGAACCCCAACTCTCATGATTTCACCTCGGTTCATGTAGCATGCTGGAGGGCGCTGCCATGGGGCATGGTCTTCACCAATTTTGAAAAAATGGAGAGGAAGAGTTGCGTGTCGGGAATCTCCTCCTAGGTGGAGGTGATCCATGTTTCTTGGCTTCACGTGTGTGATGGAATAAGCAGTGGGACTGTAGTTTGCGTTGATGAGAGATTCTCCGGCTGGACATACAATGGAGTTGTGTTTCCATGGATGTCCTTGATTGTGCCTTGAACAGAGATTGCATCATCAAAGTTAGTGATCTGAAAGGATGGCGGTGCGAGGGAGAGGCGCTGGCTACCACTGATGGGAGTCACGAAGTAGCGTGGCCTTCTGTTGTATCATCTTCGAGCAGACCTGTAGGGTGGCCTTCTTATTTTTTTGAAACATGGGCGGTAACATTGATAAATAAGGAAATCAAGGGGTCTAAAATGAGCTTCGCATGGCAAGGAATCAGTCGTCGTGACAACATCTCAACAACTGTGTTTAATCAAACAATCAAACCACACAATATATAGTAAATCAATGCAAGCATAGTGAATCAAAATTAAATATACCCTACAATATATTATATAGTGGACAAGTGTAGTAGGGGTCGAATACAGGAAACAACGGAGAATAGACAATTAAAAATAGGCAAAGAAAGCAATATATGATTTCGGGCTTTTGGATATTTTGAAAAAATTGTGCGTTTTTAATTATGCAATTATTTTATGGATTTTATATATTTTTTAATTGTTTTTTATTTAATATACAAATTTATTATATTTTCTGATTTATAATTTTCTATTTTCTTTTTAATATATAATATAGGCTTATATATAACTATTCATATAATCGAAGGTAATGTAATTATAAATAAAAAAACAGTAGAAATAAATTTTATCGTATTTTATATAATTTTATACAAATTTTTGTGATTTTTTGTTGATTTTGGGTAAATTTTTCATTTTAAAGGTCAAAAATATCCCAAAATAGGGATTAAGTAAATATGCCAAATTGGTTTGGAATTTAAAAATATTAAATAAAGCCACAATTTTCTAAATCCATGTTAAATTAATAATATATAATAAAAAGAATTAAAACATGGAAGTATATATTTTTGGATTTTTAGAAGACTTATTAAAATTTTTATAAGGATTTTGGACCTTTTAAATTTTTAATGATTTTATTTTTCTATTTTTAGGTATTTATATTCTTGAGATACAAAATACTAAAATAACTAAAATATAGTTTTTTGTAGTTTTTAAAAAAAGATTATATTTTTTGGTAATTTTTAATTCAAATAGGGATAAAAAGTGCTCTTTTTATTTTTTAGAAATATAACATGCGTAAATATACAAATATAAAAATATCACGTGAAAGTGTATGCAAGCATTCACTTATCCCAATCTTTTCATAACTTTTGGAGCACGGTTGATATTTATAAAAATTAAAGAACAAGTACAAAATTTATTGAACTTGTATGGGTATATTTGCAATTAAAATTAAATACGAGAGCTACAATGCAAAATAATCGAAAAGTTACAACTAATATTTAAAATGTAAATACTAAAACGAAATCTAAAACCCCATTAGGGTGACATGCAAAATGACCACCTCATGTGGGACTGCACGTGAGGTGACGTGGTTAGGACCCAAATGTAAATACGAGAAAGTACGAGGGGTTCCTTGCAAATATTACAAAAAAATTTAAACTACTTAAATATTTTATAGGACTAAAATATAAACAAAAAACTAGGGGGAAAGATGTGCAAATTACCCCAACAGTCACTAGATCGTGTGGCCGAGGATCGTTACTTGAACACGTGGCATGATGAGTTGGCGTGATGATGCTCTAGGTAGACGCTCACGATTAGATCCCAGATGGGGATCCGACGGTGCAAGCTTCGGGCATCCAATGACTACTTCTTTTTCTGGAGTGGGTTGATTATGGAACGACTGGAAGAATGACTAAAAGGACACATCAAGAACTCTGCTGGGCTGAGCTTCGATCTAATCTCCTTCGCTCCTCTGACCATGTAGAAAGCTTGGGGCAGGTGCAAAATGGAGTCGTGGCTCCTCCATATCAGGCGGTGGTCTACGATGAGCAGCTAGGGCTCCGACATGAGTTTGAGAGATCGAGGAAGAATAAAAGCTCTAGGTACCTTGCATCGATCAAAATCGACCCAAGATGGGTCCATTGGCTCTCCAGACCCTGCAGATATCTTTGGCACAAAAAAATGAAGGTTTGGGAAGCCTCACAAGGTAAAAATGGACATTAATGTGCTCGGGTAGAACCCTCTGGTGAACGGCAGGGGAGGGAGGGCTAGCTCCCTGATCTGAATGATACTGGGATGCGCAGAGGTGTCTGGGGAGACAAGAAGATGAAGGGGAAGTGAATAAAGGAAGTAGAGGAGGCGGAGGTCGGACGTAGTTGTCGGAAACGAGCGGAGGAGCCTGTTGAGCGAGTTTTTTGAGGTTTTAAATTATTGATATGAAATCAATGCGCAGTGGTCGTTGTAATCCAAATATCCCGCAACAAACAAACAAATTTTTTTCTCAAGCTACAAAATTAATTGCAAGAGAATAATGAAGCGAGAGGAATTTTTGCTAGTTATTTACCTATATAGTAGCAAGATCGAACTCAAGGAGGCTACAATTCCTGAAAATTATTCAAAAAATCAAAAATCAATTAAAAGAAAAAGGGAATCTCAAATGCAAACTATCTAGGTTTTTTTTGCAATTTTTTTGCCTTATTAATTTTTTTTATTTTTTAATTTCTAATTTTTTATTTTCTTACTTTCTAATTTTAAATTTTTTAATGATTTTTATTTACCATTTTTTTAAAAATAAGGAATAATATGTAAAAGGGAAGAAATACGCGCACCACACTATTTTGTATTTTTCAATTATATCAAAAATACACAAAAAATACAAAAAAAATATTTTTGGGTTTTAAAGGATTTGAAATATTTTTGGGAATTTTGTAGAATTTTCATTTTTTTGTATTTTTCTAAAATCAAATAGTGGTAAAAATAACAAACAATGCACAACTTGGAGTAATTTGCAAAACTCCTAGAGACTACTTTTATACTAAAATATAGACAAATATCTACAAACATGAAGTAAAATCATGATTTTTGAATCCTGTAGAATTTTTCGTGATTTTTCAAATATTTTTTATATTTTTCAATTTTTTGGGTTTTGAAAAGAATTAATGCACGAAATTTGTATAGAAATTAAATGATATTGAAATGAAGTTAATCTATTTTTGTTGAAATATTTAGAGGCATATACAAATTTTTTTAATTTTTTAATTTCAAGAAGATAAAATGACACTATTTTTTATTTTTCAATAATAATAAAGGAAAATAAAATGCAATGAAAATTTTATGCTAGAAAGATACACACATAAGGAGCATAGCATGACTTTGGGGAAATTTATTGAGCAACAAATGTACTTATTTCAAAGAAAAGATCATGCAAATTTTAAGTATGGAAACAGGGACTGAACGACAATTATTCAATGTTTTTGCATTCAACAAATAATAGATTTAAATGTAGGACTAAAATTGTAAATTACCCAATAAAACGTGCCGAGCACGTACTTGCTGGAGAAGGGGGGATTTTGCACATTATCAAATATACTCGACGGGCATTGATGATATTTTTCCATTTTTTTAGAAACCCCTAGGGTTCTCATGGCTCCTTCGCTCTCCAACCAAAAAGGGGAAGCACAGAAGATGGGTCGTTTACGCAAATGCGAAAATTTCTGGAGGTGTGATTGCAATTTTCCCAATAAATCAATATTAAATCTCTTATAGGGCTCCTCTTCGATCTTTTCTTCTTACCAAGTAAAAGGGTTGTAGGCCACCGTTTCTTCTCATGCAATCCAAAGGGATCAGCGGAATCTGTGGCGGAGCACTCGCAACAGCGGTTGCATGTCTTTGGTCGGTGGTCTAGTGCTATGCACATGTGGCACGCCGGTCAGGCAGACGGAGGTGGCAGGCACCGCCGACGATTGGAGGGCAGTGCCTGCTACCCCTTTTTTATTTTTTTATATTTTTTTAAATTTTCAAATGTAAACGATAATAAGAAAAAAATAAAAAAATATTTTTCAAAATCAGAAATTGCAGAGCTTTTTTATAATTTTATTTATTTTTTGTGTTTTATTATCCTACAAAATAAATGTTAGAAAGAAAGAAAAAAGTATTTTTTTTATTTTTTATTTATAAACAATTAGGATGCAAGCATGACGGCTCGATCCCAAAATCATATGGAAGATGTGAACGAATGCGGTTCCGAGGGGAATGGTGGATGGAACCAGATCTCCGACCACCGTGTATGGTCGGAGGTGAGAGATCGTGAGAGGTAGAAAAGAACGCAAATAGATCGAGATGTAAAATGAAAAATCGAGTCGGATTAAGATGAAATTGTAAGGGATTCTAAGATCTAGAGAAAAAAATAACAACGACATAAAAATGCGAAAAAAATAAAACTACGATTAATCCAAGATTAAAAACAAGAGAAATGGATCTCACCTTAGGACTGGAAAAGAAACCGCGATCGACTCGACGAAGGCCTACTCGCTGTCACTAGACGGCTCGTAGGCTGGACACCTCTCTACGACAAGATAGCTCTCGGAGAAAATTCTCCTCTCACCAAAGATTGATCCAGTTGAAATGAGGGGGAGGGAGAGAGCCATATTAATAGATAGAGAATGAAGTTTAAATTTTTAAAAATTTGAACGAAGATAATAAATAAGAGAGAAAAAATTTGGAATGAGTAAAAATAAAATTGTTACAAAAACTATTTTTTTGTATTTTAGTCACTTAATTAAATTGAATAAAAATGATTAATTTTTTTATTTTTTGTGGTGGTTATTTAAGAATAGCAACTATATACATATATTATATAATATGGTACATTATATACATAGTTAAATAAGGAAATTAGTGATTTTTTTTGTTTAAAATTTTTTTATAAGTTTTTTTTGTTTTAAATAATTAAGAAAAATATTTACAAATACAATATGTATAAATAAATGGTAAAATTGCACAAACCACCCTAGAAAATTGACTTTTCAACTATAACTCCAAAAATTATGAAATCACAACCATTTTAAAGATAATTTAATTTAGAATATAGTGGAAGTGAGTTGATTCAATTTGAGTTCATATGGAGCCGGAATTGGTCTTTCAATTATCGCTTAGTGGCTTTTTTCTAAGTGTGGTTGATTTTATTCTGTACGTGATTTTATTTTGCAAACATTTTTATTATTTAGAAAACATTTTTATTTACAATTTTGTTTTGAAAATTATTTAATTTGAGGTCAATTTATGTACAAATAAAATAGTGTAATTATACAAATATACACAACACACATTTTTTGGATTTTTTTGATTAAGGACCCTATCTCCCCCTACTTTATTCCTGGTCGATCAGGTCAAGTCTTGACCTTCTCTTAGGGCTCGGGTCAGCCTGTATCTATTACATATATACATTTTTTTCTTTTCTTTATTTTTTCCTTTTCTTTTCTTTATTTTTCCTTTATTTATTTATTTGATTTATGTTAAAATGGTAATAAATGTACAATATTTACATATAGATGCAAGTTAGTAAGAATATGGAGTTAGTATTATATACAGATGTTTATAAGGGATATTAAGCTAAAATAAATGAATAAAGATGATAAAATGCAGACTCATCATCCCCCTATGCTTTACCTTTGTTAGTCCCTTAGCAAACACTTATTTGAAAGAATAAGTGAAGAAAAAGAAAAAGAAAAAGAAAAAGAAAAAGAAAGGAAAAATAAAGAAATTAGGACAATATTGAATATTAAACTTATCTTCATAAAATTGTAGTATGGAGATCTGTCAGACCTTTGGATTATTAGTGTGGTGGAACCTTAACGGGAACGGGAAATGGATTTAAATCCGAACAGCCTCTAAGTTCCATAGGACTCCTGTTTAGGTCTCCTCAATAGTCAGGTCTTAACAAGTCTACATACACAAATTCTTATGACTATGAATATTTACTTGTACGGTGTAGGTGAAATATAGCTCTCCATCTCAAAAGTAGCAAAGAAACAACCTCCCTCAGCAAGGTAACTCTAGTCCCCCAATCTAGCAACTCTTTCATCGAGGAGCATGGATATTCCCCTCTAAGTTCAAGTACAACCAGCTCAAGAAGAGGAGATGGAGAAAAGAATGGACGGTAACTAGTGTAGCTACCTATCCTTGGATGCATGACGAGTGTAGCCAAGTCATCCAGCTGCAAGCTTACAAAAATTTGACTTTGAAGCTCTTTTTCTTATTCTTCATATACACTCTGGCAGGCATTTTATTTTTCAATCAGACATGTCTACTTTTGGAGATTTTACATTTTTCTTTCCCCTTTTTTTGAAAATATATACAAGGTGCAACATGTACGCAAGGAATTTTTCCTCTTGAGCTAGTAGACTATCTCTCTTTTGAAGCATTATTGCAACCCCACTATCCTGTCTTTAGACCTCAATGCTACTAGATCAGGTTGAGATGCACAACCCTCCCTAGAGGAAGACGATAGGTTCCGCCTAGATGTACTACCCTCGTATGCTACTCCAAGCCAAAAGATTCTACCTCCTCACTACCTCCGCCATGGAGAGCTATGTGTAGAGTGCTTGTCCCAGATAAGCCACGGTCTAAAAGAATCATGCGTCTGCTGTTAAATGTTCTACTTAGACTAATCAAGATGACATGTGAACATAGTCTTATGGACTCAAAGAATTAAGTCACTAGGACCTGAAAAGTCTTAACTCTAGTTCTTAAAAGGTTCCTCGAAAATTAAGTGTCTTAAGGCCCAACTAAGCTCCATTCTTCAATTTTATTCTAGACTTAGTTTAAATGTCAATACTATCCTGAAAAATGTACATACAACAGAGTTATCCTCAGAGGAATAGTATTTGAAAGTAGACATACTCCAAATATTCCGGTCTTTCTATTTCCTCAATTATTTCATCAGAATTCGTTCCTTCATGGGATCAGGTAGTTTATCCTCAGATGAATACTCAGAAGCACCGGTCTCAGTCAGCTCATAAGAAATAATTCCAGTGTACTTGAAGAGGGCATGTGCATTAGCTTTGGATGAATAGTAGTTAGGAATGAGAGTTGTCCTATGAGAATCGAATTTTGGATCCTTGTAAAGATATGGCTTTAGAGCTGCCGAACAGACTTTACTCATGTAGATTACCTTTTCCAGACCTGATGAGGGATCATCCGACGATTCCTCTTCCGAAAGGTCAAAGGTGACTTTCTTTTTCTTGTTTCGTGAATGTGTTGGTTCACTTGAGTATCCAGATGAATAGCCATTGGAATTCTCCTTGGTTGGTGTTCGTCCTGCGTGTTTGTTCTTGGTCTTCTGAATGTCGGTGCACTCTCAATTTGGAATGATTTGGTCAAGGTATTCAGGGAAGGTTGCTCCAGGGTGCGACCATGCATATGTCTCAGGATCGTAGTAGAAGGATTTGTCTATTTTGAGATCCACGGGAATTGATATACTGGGGAGAGTCTCTGCATGTTCGATGTCAATTGTTTTGATGTTGGAGGATTCCTGTGTCGAGTTGATGTGATCAAGGTAGTCAGAATAGGTCGACCCAGGGTGCAACCATGCATAGGTCTCCAGATCATATGATTCATATACTCGGTTCTCCATGGTGAGAGCAGTTGGGAATGGAGCAGGGAGGAGATTCTCTAAACCAATAGTCTCATCAACAACCGCTATCTCAGGTGTAGTAGCGTGGTAGGGCTCTTCTACCGCTTCGTGGTTACGGTTGTTGGGGACTTCGTGGGTTGCCTCAGAAAATCATGGTTCCTTAAAGATTGGGTCAGATCGAAGTGCTTCCAATGCTGTAAAATTGATTTCCCGAGTCTCACGGTCAATAATTGCCTTAGCTAATGCTAAGAATGGCTTTCCAAGAATAATTGGAGACTGGATGAATTCTCCTTGATGTTCAATATCAATGATCATGAATTCTACTTTGAGTAGAGCACCTTGGAATTTCATGATGACAGAAATGATTCCTCTCGCTCATTTTATCGATCAGTCAGCCAATTAAATAATCTCTCGTTTCTTCCAGATCAGTCGAGTTTGAGTTTGTCAAATACAGAGGTCGAGAGGACATTGATCGGTGAATCGTCATCAATCCGAGCATGGGTGAAAATTGTGTCTTTGGTTTTGCAGTCAAATCTGGACAACCGCTTCACTATGCGGCTTTTGGTTTTTCTCCTCAACACCAAGGAGGAGTCCATTGACAAGATATGTCTTTTAGTCTTTGTCGGTATCCTGTCCGACGTTTTGATCATTAATTTATCAATTACAAATCCTTTAAGGTCGGGGAAGTGTTCAGTGGCCTTTATAAAGGGAAGTTCAAAAATCAATCTTTTCTCTAGTGCTTCCCTTAAAGCAGGATCCAAATTCCTCAAGTCTTCTTCAGTCTCAATTTTTTATGAAATTTTCTGGATTTTCGATTTTTCGGTGTTTTTGAATATTCCTATTTTTTAGTATTTTCTTTATGTGTGGTGATGTGGTGTGTTTCTCAAATGAGCATGGGCTTTGATGTTGAGAGTAAATGTGAGAGGCATAGTCTTTCCTAGGGAAATAATTTGCAGAGGTGTTGATGTCGAAATCGTCCCTAGGTTTCTGAATATCCTCAAAATTTTCGGCATGAGAGCCAATCATTTCCTCATTCATTTTTATGTCTGAGCTCCCATAAAATAAACTGAGTCAGTCAATAAAATTTCTGAATTTTTCCTCCATTAATTCAAATTTCTTATTTATCCTGGAAATATTATCCTCAAAATTCTGTTCATGATCAATTATGGGAGCAGTCGGTGTGTGTTCAATAATTTCATCTTCCATTTTCTTGTATATGGTAAGAGGAGAGTTTCTTGGAATATCCATTATATAATCATTATTTTCTGAAAATTTTTCAAAAATTATAGAAGGAGGCTTCTCATATGGTCCAGGAATGTGTAGTTAGTCTGAGTAGAGTTCAATCCTTTGATCATGATTGGTCAGACATTGATATTGTGGAGTCAGCATACAGGGTTTATGTATTTCTATGTGGTCAATCCAGTCCTCTATATGAGTATCATGTCTGAAGAGGGGTTTGTCATGGTCAATCCAACACTGATGATCATTAAGTGCGGGTCTTTCCATCTGGGTTTGGTTTCTCAGCCTGTCATGAGACTCAAAGATATTTTGATCTTGAAATGGCTCATCAACGAGAATCCGAGAATAAGACGGTTCAATCCAAGATGGTAGATGGTCATGTGTGGTCAGATGATTCGAGTAGAAATTCAACGAGGAGGTCGAATTCATCCGCAGGTGAAAGTCTCCCGCAAATTTTGAAGGATTATTGAAAGAAGAGGATTTAGTTGATTTGGGCTTAATAGAGACAAATTCATTTTCATAGTATAGCTCTGATGGATTTTAAGATAAATGTTCGGTCATTTTTGAAAGAGTTGAAAGAAATGATGGTTTGGGTTTGCAAGAGTTTTTGGACAAGAGTTCCATGATGAGGGTTAAATCAAGAAAGGAGAGAGATGATTGCACGGGATAGTCAAAAGAAATTTTATCAAATGTGCGGCTTTTGATCTTCGAAATCAGTTCACGCACACCAATGCAATCACAAATCAAACCCCAGATTCACCAACACATACAATGAAGCCGTAAGAGTTCGGCTATTATCTTTTTAAATTTAGTTGGTGATAATTTAATCTTGGAAAAAATTTAGCGAGCTATTAGGTGCCAAAATTTTCGTAATGACTGTCCTGAATTCTTACGACTAGTTGCACTTACTTTTAGCTAGTATGGGAGTAAGTACGGACCGTAAAATGGCTACCCGTTACTTGAGGACGGAGCCTTACACAATGTCCTATAAACCACCCACTCTGTTAAGGAATTCCTGACCGTTTACCAGCTACCCGTAGATCCTCACTAAGAAGTAGCTAATCGTTTTTGATAGAATCAATAGTCAATATGAAAATCCGATTTTGGGTTTTAGCCTTAAGTGTCGTCTCTCGCTCACTCAAAAGCATCCAAGGTCAGGGTTGCTTTCCCGCATAAATTCTTGATTTTATGGGTTATTTTGAAATCGACTATATTTAGCAGTCCCAATTTTAATTAGGTAATCACTGATGAATTTAGATGAGCATAAATACAGGTCTATCGTCTAGTCCCAATTTCCTTTAAAATTTATGTGACAAAACCAAGAGGGAGGAGTTCGGGAAAAAGCTGATGCACGTGAAAACAATGATGTATGCTCAGTTAGAAGACTTACAATGAATCCTCGCAATCTCCATGTGGGATGCAATACAGGAATTGAAAAAATATTCTATATGAATGCAAGCCGATGAAAATCCGCACCTAATTAGAAAGTTCTATTAGCTTTGGCTAAGTTTAACGATCTAAAGTGCGTCTCAATTAAAGTGCAGTGTGGCCTTAGATCCTACGAGCACAATCAAAAATATAAAATGCTCTGAGAGCCGTATGTGCAGGTCTATCCTAATCACCACTCAAGTCGGGTCATACCCTCACCAGTGAGTGAAACTGGCCACGACACACCATAGAAGAAAGTTTAGAGTCTTTTACACACGTGAGAGTCCAAACGGACGCCGTTGTAAATGAGCAATTATTTACAGAAATAAAACTGCGGAAATTAAAATCCTAGACTCTACGCTCTCTCACGACTCGACTCGATCTTAAATTAATTGCGGCTTTTCGGAAGTCGGTAAAGATGCTGCAGTTTCTTGAAAAACCGCTCCACGTACGCCGGATACCTCGCAAGAAAAATAAGAGAGATTTGTGTAAGAGAGTGACTCAAAAAAAATCAAAAAGAAAATAAGAGAAATAAATGCTGAAAATAAATGCAGGAAAAATAAAATGAAATTTACAATGAAAGCTTCAGGGGTCAGACTGTTCGAATGCAGAAAACCAAACAAAATTTTCAATACACAAAATTAAGTAGTTTGCCTCCCCGGCAATGGCGCCATCTGACGGGTCCGAAATCGCCACGTTAAAGAGATGTTGTATTTGTCGTTTGCTTTAAAATAATAATGATTTGTCGTTTCGTTGTAGGCGACAATCAGAATCGGTCAAGAAAATAACCACACAAATATTCGTCAATTTTAATCAATGCGGTTTTATTTTTATTTTACTTGGACAAGTCCCAAGGTCGAACACATGGAGGCAAAGGAACAACCTAGAATTATGTCTATCAAAATTCATGCGTGGTTTTCGAGGAGGTCTTTTTTTGGAATTTTTTATGCAATAAAGGATGCAAAATGCAATTTCATCTTATTTTAGGGACTAAAATGTAAATTACATTAAAACGATGTCCAAAAAATATGAAACTTGGCCACAATGCAAAATATAATTAAATGAATGCAATTTAATTTTTTTATAAATTTTGGATGCAGTATGAATTTTTTTATTAATTTTCAAATACAAACAAAAATGAATTTCTATATTTAATTATAATAAATATTAAACCTAATTATTTTCAAGGAATAAAATTCTCTAATATCATTCACTAGGTGATTGATCTCAAAAAAATCCTAAACTTCGAAAATACAAGTTTTAATACCTACTAAAAATCAAATACTGAAATATGCAAAATGATTTTTACAATGCAAACTATACAGGCAAATGCAAATCTTTTTGGGCACAATGTCAAGCACAATTCATTCTACAATATGTGATTCTTAGGGAATTTTTAGAGTAACGGTAATTAGAGACAAATTTAAAAGTAAAAAATAGGCAAAATATGCAGTTTTCCACAAAACTATAAATTATTAATTAATCATCAATCACAAAAATGTCTACAATATGTCAACGTGTAGAGAATTAAATGAGGAATATCATGTTATTTTTGGATAAATAAAATAATGTAATTTAGATATCTAGAATGAAGGGAAAAGACTGGGGTATTTCAACAATTGAATAAATACAATAAATATGCCGAGAGGGACCTACGTTTAATTACCATCACTGATAGGAGAAATTCTGCAAATTGTCCAAGGAGCACGTGTTGCGCAAGTTCCCTTGGAATGGAAGGTTGATGCGCAAATCTGGATACTTCGAGGGGTCTTTAGCAAAAATTCCTAAAATCACGTGCGGGGCACGTAACATCTGGAAGGGACCTTTTGTGCAATTTATAGATGCTCCGGGGGCCTTGGCAAAATACATCCCCTCCTTTCACGTGCTCCTCACATGAGGGAAGGGTCTCGGGTAGAACCCGACATGCATTGAGCGGAGGAGAGTGGTGGAGGGCCGGCCAAGGCGGAGAGGCTGACGTGGTTGCAGCGGTGGGCTGAGTTGTCGGAGACGAAGGTGGTGCACCGTCGCTTGCGGTGGCGTTGGAGGCAAAGCATTGGCATCGTAGATGGTTGCGGGGATGTCGTGGTCGTCGGAGGTAGTCGACGTTATTGGTGAAGAAGACGGCGTTGGTGGTGGCTCGACGTCGAGACGGAGCAGGGCAGCGAGGCTGAGGACGCCGCTGCAACGAGCTTGTATTGCTCGGATCTCATCGAGAATGCTGGTGACTGGGCTGTCACCACCAGTCACCTTTGTCCTGTGCAATCGGCGGATGGGGCTCGAAGGTTGGGTGGCGATGAAGATTTAATAGGGCTTGAGGGCGTGGCCGTCGGTGGAAGGTCCTGCGGGCGATGGGATTTGACGAGGGAATGAAATCGTTGAGGATCAGAGATGGATTCGACTGGCGACGATTGGATTTGGTGCAAGATTGAGGAGATTGGCAGTGGCGGGGTGTGCGCGAAATCCGCGGCAGAATCATGGAGGCGGCGGCTGAATCTGGAAGGGTGGCAGGAAGACAAAGGTGGATGGACGTCTGACCGGCCGAGATCGGACGACCAATGAAGTGACATGTGGCAGGGGGTTGAGGGCGATGCGCCTTGCACGTGCGGTCCTTTTAATTTTTTAATTTTTTTTAATAAAAAACGATTAATAAAAAGCTGAAAAATGGTTGACACGTGGCGGCTACAGGAGCTGATAAATGAGATATAGAGTGATGAATCCGAGATTCATCAGTGTTCCTAGCACACTATGCATTATTTTTTAATTAAATAAATTTTGTATTTTTCTTTAATTTTTTATATATAATGTTCATGTTCAAAGTTTATTGATATGAGGTATAAAAATATGAAATAAATAGGTCACAAAATGTATATATTGAAAGAAATAGTGAGGGTAATTTCGATGTGGTTTCTCCGCCCTATCTCTCCCTACTTTATTCCTTGTCGACCAAGTCACTACTTGACTTAGTCTCGGGGGTCAAGGTCAATCAGTATCTATGATACCTCCTTTATTTTTCTGTTATTTTATTTATTCCTTCATTTTAGGGTTTATTACATGTATTTATGTACAATATATAGATGAATATACATATGTTAATTCAAGAGTGTTATTGATATTTGCATGCATTTATCTAGGGATTAAAGCCTAAAATGAATGAATAATTGTGCATGAATGCAAATTCATTACTCGCCTATACTTGGCTTTATTAGTCCCTAGCAAACAATTATGATAATAAGTGCATGAAATGAAAGAAAAGAAAAGAAAAATAAAGAACTTGGAATGATAATGATTCTTAAACTTATCTTCATAAAATCAAAGTTTGGAGCTTAGGTAGACCTTTGGATTCTTAGTTTATCGAAACCTGATGAATCTCCATTTCATCAACTTTATTCTTTCATTTTGGCCTTTAAACCCTAGTTAAATTTATGTAAAAAACTTTATTTTGCATAAATTAACATTCATTATTTATTGTATAAAATATTATATAACGTATTTAAAGCCAAAATAAAAGAATAAAGAAAAGAAAAAGAAATAAAATGTCAAAGACATTTTGCGACCCTAAACCCCGATACCTAGGCATCCTTATGACTGGGTCGACAAGGAATAAAGTAGGGGGAGATAAGGGCCAATAAAGACAATAAAAACCTAATTAGTTATTCTTTAATAATCCACTTTTGGGACACATTTTTTCTATTATTTATACCTCAAATAAAGAAACTTTGTACATAAAAGTTGTAGATAAAAATATATAGAAAAATACAAAATTGACTTTACATAAAAATAATACAAATTCTATATTCTACACTCATGATAAAATCTGAAAACCCAATCTTTCAATACCCATATTTCTCCACATGGACTCAAAATACCTCAAAATAGCCTACAATTGTATATAACTTTAAAAAGATATTTAATGAAGGTGGTTTCACTTAATTTGGAGTTAAGGTTTCCATCAAGAAATTTATCTTAAGATGCAAAAGTTAGGTTTTGGATCTCTATTGTACTATATACCTGAATAAAATATTCATTTTATTTATTCTTTAATTTTTTTAATAATTTTATAAATATTTTTATAATATTTATACATATTTATAAGAGGATGGGGAGCTTGCACCAAGGTGCATGTAACTTTACATGCACCGTTGCTTATATATTCCACATTTTTTTACTTTTTTGAAAAATACCACCATGTATATTCATCTATATATCCCTCCAATATGTCATTCGAATTTTGTCAGAAACAGAGACTTCTATGACCTCCATCTAGAATAGGCCCATTACAGTAATTCTAAGACCGTTAAAATTACCTGTTCTAGATGGAGGTCATAAAAGTCTATGTTTCTGACAAAATTCGAATGACATATTGGAGGGATATATAGATGAATATACATGGTGGTATTTTTCAAAAAAGTAAAAAAATGTGGAAGATATAAGCGCTGGTGCATGTAAAGTTACATGCACCTTGGTGCAAGCTCCCCATCCTCTATTTATAATACAATAAAACCACATATACTAAAATAAAATAATATACTAAATACATAGATGAATACAATATAGTTATACCTATATAATCAATACCCATATTTATTTAAGAGTACAAAATACATCAAGAAATACAATAAAAATATATTTGCATGTATTTAAATTAAATATAATTTTATAAAATATGTATATAAAATAATAAAATGTAAAATACAGAATAAAAATAAAATACTCAAAACATAGGTCAATATACCTATGCTTATACTTGTAAAAAGTAACATGTAATAAATTAATCCATAAAAAAATAAAAATCAAATTAAAATACTACATAAAATAATAAACAATTTCTATTTTATAACTTTTATTTAATGACTTCAATTATTATTTTATTTTCATTTATTCATCTTTTTCCAACTGGTTTTATCTTCTAGTGATCCACCTGGGATAACAGGAGGCCTCTATCTGTTGACCGCAGGTCAACTTCTCTGCCCCCTACTCCTGCATCATCAGAATAGCAACACCCCCTCCCTCTCGAATTTCTTCATCATTTTGCGCGCCCCAATCGTTCTCGACTCCTTTTTGTAAAGTTTTCTCGACACATCCCTCCATCCTGCAGACCCTTCCTCTTCCTTGTACAACTCTTGGTCCCCATGAAAACCCTAGTCAAACTTCTCCCCATCCTTGCTTATATCTAGCCACCTCCTCCCATTCTTTTATTTTTTAGTTCCCTTTTTGCTCCCGTTCTTCCCCTTATTGTACGTCCAGAGGCTAGAGCGAGGTGACAGCTCACTTGCCTCGCATTTTGCTGTGCAGAGGAGGAGTTTAGGAGGTGTTCCCACCATCTCCAGTGGCCCTCCGCTGTGAGGATTCATCTCATGGCTCCGATCACTTGAAGGTTATTTTCTTCTCATTTTAGGTAGCTGTAGTCTAGAATTCCATTTCTGCATTTTTATTTTTTATTTCAGTTATTGTTTTGCTTAGATTAGGTAGTTTAAGCCTCACCGGAGCATTTGAGCTCCAGCTACTATTTGTGCTCCCCTGTTCTTCCCTCTACCAATCTCCCCATTTCCTAACCCCTTCGCTTCTCCACCGTTAGTGCTCCATCGGCCATCCAGACCTGCCTCATATCTTTGAATTGAAGTACACATCCATCGCCTCGTCAGAGCTCATCGCCCCTTCACCATTTCACCTCCAAACTCACCAAATAACATCCGGGACCATGTACATTTGCATCTCGATTCTTCTGAGTTTCTTTGCATGTCATGAGGGGGCATCTGAGCACCATTTCATTTAGACACCACCTCCTTGGTCCACTAGAAAACCCTTGAGATCTTGGGATGGCTCCATGGTCTCCGATCATCTTTGAAGCAACTAGGAGGTGCGGAGAACTGCATGAGTGTTTAGAGCCGATCAACAGAGCTCTAGGTGGTCGAAATCATGCACATCATTAGATCGAAGCTCAGCCACAATGAGTTCTTCCAACATCTGCCTCCACCATCCGATCATGAGAAGCATTCACGATCGAGCCAGATGCATCGAATTTTGCACGCCTCGACCATAGATCCCATCTAAAGGATTTAATCTCCACTGTCAGAGCTAAACCGTCATTGCACATTGTGCGATCGACACGTTTAAGTGGATCGACCATAGCCGTAAGATCCAACGCCGTTTGGGGATGTTTTGTACTTTTAACCCCCTCCTTTTTGTCTATTAATATTTACTATTCAAACTTTCCTCCGTAGTTATAAAGTATTTGTAATTATTGCACTTCAGACCTTGTAGTTTATCTTATTTGTATTTGAGTCCCGTCCAACTTTGCTCAAGTTTCGTCCCAAGTGAACTAGGAATTTTGCACATTTACCCTCGTAGGTTTATGTATTATAGTTTAGTTTTCAATGTTTAAATATTAATTTAAAACTTTAGGGTTATTTGTAGAGTCACCCCTCACTTATATTGTAATTGTAAATATATCCTTGGTAGCTAAACAATTTATGTGCTTGTTCAATATTTTTTTAAAATACTAGAGGGTTTCTAAATATTATGAAAAAAGGTTAGATGCCTGATTACATGCTCTTTCACACTACATAATTATTTTATCATTTCACACTTTTTTCTTGTTTATTAAAAATCAAAATAGCATGGTTTTGTTCTTGTTTGCGTTTAAAATTCAAAAAAATAATAAAATATTTTTTAAAGACTAAAAAAATCTATTTTTATTATTGTATTTTATAGATCCAGACCAAAAACCACTAAAAATAGAAAAAGAAAATCATTAAAAAATAAAAGCTCTAAAATTTATAAAAATTAAAAAAATCTTTTTAATTTCCAAAAATATTTATTTCTATATCTGAAATTTCTTTTTATTATATAGTATTAATTGAAAATTAATTTTAGAAAATTTTACTTCATTTAATATTTTTAAATTGCAAAGAAGTTCGACCTATTTATTTAATCCCTGTTTTGGGATATTTTGGACATTAAAATTACCTAAAAATCAACAAAATTTCATGAAAAATAACAAAAATATTAAAAAATTTTAAAAATATAGAAATACTTTATTTGGATTTTTTTATTTTTAGTTGTATTTATACTTATATTTCCCAATATTATATATCTCTATATAGTTATATATATAACTAAATTATATATTAAAAAGAACGAGAATTAAAAATCAGAAAATTATAAAAAGAAATAAAAAATATAAAATTTGAAAAAAAATATAAAAACAAAATCCGTAAAAAATACATAATTAAAAATGCACACAAAAATACAATATAAGATAAGAGAGAGGATAATTTCTGCATTCACTTGCATTGTGCATCGTGTTTGCTCCTTGTGTTCGACACTATACATACTTACACCAATGCGCACATTTTTTGGAGTTATAATACATTTTAACTTCATAATTATTTTGCTTTTCATTTCTTTATTTATTTGTGGGTTAATTGTGAATTTATTGAATTTCATGAGCATCACTTCAACGATTGCGATCTCACCTTCTGAGATCACACTACCTCTAACAAAGTTGATATTTCAGAACCTTAATGGCAATAATATTTAAAACATATCAACACTTAAGAACCACAATCCTCTATTCAATGCTCCTCAATAATCATATCAGAATAAGACTTTTCATAGGCAAACTCTTTGACTATAAATCTTTCCTATACAATCTCAGTGATTTGTATCTCCTCTTGGTTGAAGCGGTAAAGAGATGGTCTTCTCCAATATGGTAACCCCAATTCCCCAATCCAACAACAATTTCCTTTAGAATCAAGGTATTCCCTTCTAAGTTCAAGTGCAACCGACTCAAGAAGAGGAGGTGGAGAGAAGAATGGACGGTAACTAGTGTAGCTACATATCCTTGGATGCTTGACCAGTGTAGCCAAGTCATCGAGCTGCAAGCTCGCATGAATACTTTAATTTTGAAGCATAATCTTGCTTATTGGATAAGTACTTAGATGAGGATTGATTCTTCTATTATTTTTGCCTGTCAATTCTTTTTGGAGTTTTTAGTTTTGTATTTTTTTCTAATACTATGTACAACATCATTTACATAAGGACGTTTTCCTCTTGAGCTAGTAGACTATCTCTCTTTTCAAGCTTTATTGCAATTCGCAAAATTTTATAGACCTCATCATTATTGGATCAGGTTGGGGAACAATGCCCACAGAATTGTGACGTCATATGTTTCCATTCACTTGTGTCTCATGGCGACAAATCTAGATATCTACTACTTCAACTCAGTTGAGCAAATTGTAAGGTGCAGGTGTCCAAGTTAGGTCACTGTCTAAAAGGTCATGCGTATGTCTCAAATTGTACTTAGGAATACCAAGATGACATGTGAACATAGTCTTATGGTCTTAAAGAATTAAGTCAATCTGACCCGAGATGCATCAAATCAAATTCCTATAAGGTTACTATGAATTTAAGTGTATTAAGGTCATAACTAGCTCCAATCTTAAGATTTTACTTAGACTAGTTCAATAGTCATTATCTATTCGAAAAATGCAAATGCTAAGTACAATGCATGAAAAGATTTTTGTAAGATACTTCCCGGTTTTATATTTTTTTATGGATTTTACAAAAAATTTTGCAAAGTTTTATGCAATTTTTGAAAATATATTACAAATTTTTATGGTATTTTGAAAGTTTTCAAATTTTTAGATTATTTTAAATATGTTAATGCAAGAAGTATGTGCAACTATTTACACAGGAGTACATATGTTATTTACAAGAATTATCTGTAAATTTATAGAGGATCTTATATACAAAAAGATACCCATTAATATAGGAATTTTATCTGGAGTAATATTTACACAATCTTACACAGATTTCTCAATTTGAAAAGTTTTTGCAAATATTTTACAAAAAAACCTATTTTTACAAAAAAAATGACAAGTTATTTTACAATTATTTACAGAATTTGAAAATTATTCTGCAAAGATTTTTCAAACCATATGCATAGAGTTTCAAAGTATTTTTGCAACCATTTTCCAAACCATTTGCAAATAGATTTTCACACATTTTATTCAAACAAATAAGAGTATTTTTTCAAACAAAACATTTTTACAAAGGTTTGAAAATATTTTACAAAAAGTTTTCAAAAAGGTTTCAAATGTTTTTTCAAATTTTTTCCAACCTTTTTTTCAAATAATTTTGCTAAACATTTTTAATATGATTTATTAATCAGTATTTAAAAGAATTTATGACTAAAATTTACAGATACTAGTTATGACTAAAGTATACAGAACATATAAATGACCCTCTATATTTAACTCGAGCTATGCCCTCATAAATTGAAGAGAAAAGGGAGACATAACTCATACTAAGTATAGAAAAGCCTATACTACGATGATGAAAGAATCAAAGAATAAGAAGTTAGTCGTCCCCTTATACTTAGGTTCAATTAATCCTAAGTATAATAGATTGTACACCAAGGGAGGATGGACGAGGGTTTGAATGTACAAATCAATAACTTGACTGGTCTCCCCCTATACTTAGGGTGAAATATTCCTAATATAGACAAAATATCAACAAGTTAGGAGAAAAGTGAGGGAAAGAATGAGCACTCAATAACTAACCCCCTGTACTTATGATAAATTATCCTAAATATAAAATTAATGAAAGATGAGAGGGAATAAATGGAAAAAAGAATGAATGGAAAAGGAAAATAATAGAAATGAAAAAGTATTTTTGTGATCAAGAATCTGAATCATCTAACTGTTCACTTTCTTCTTGAAATACCACTTCAAATGATTCAACCACGTACATGAATATATCATGATATATGTAAGACTTCAGCAACTATCCGTTGACTACGAATGGTTGTGCGTCAGATGACCACTGTGATATGAGAATGTTACCATTATCACGCACAATCCTAACCAAAAACGACCACGTCCATTTGCTGTTTAATTTTCCCGAGAAAATCTTCAATATTGAATCAAACAACCATACCTTCTGTCCTTGTTCAAAAGTCTTTCTTCGAATATGCTTGTCATGCCATCTCTTAACTTTCTCCTTGTACATCAAGTTTTTGCCATATGCATAATCTCTGAGTTCTAGGAGTCTTTTCAGATCTATCTTGCTATTCTGACCACTTCGCTGTGAGTCCAAGTTACAAATGTTAACTGTCAAGTGACTTGTGAATTAACTCAAATGGCAGATGCATGGCTTATCGTAAACAAGTCGATAGGGAGACATACCCAAAGGAGTTTTGTAGGAGGTTTGATAAGCCCATAGATTGGAATAAAGAAGTTGAGACCAGTTCTTCCTATTAGGTCGTACACGCCTACACAAAATAGTCTTTATCTCCCTATTGGATAAGTCAACCAAACCATTTGATTGTGGGTGTTAAGGAGATGCGACATGAGGTTCAATGTCATACTTCTTCACGAGCTTGTTGACTTCTTTATTTACTAAAAAGCTTCCCCCATATAAAATAATAATCTTGAGAATCTTGAACCGAGAGATAATGTTGTCCCCGAGAAAGCAATAAACAGTACGACTATTAGCTTAACGAGCAGGGACATCCTCTACCTACCAACTCATGTAATCCATGACAAGCATGATTTATTCAAATCCAAAGGGCCCATAAAGTGAATGCCCCAAGCATCAAATACGTCTGAAATTTGGATGAACTTGAGTGATGTTGATTTTTTGGAACCAATGGTACCTCCCAATTTTTGACAGTCGGTGTAACCTTTCACATATGTTGCATCATCCTTGAATAGTGTAGGACACTAGAGGTCACATTGCAATATTTTTGCTGCCGTATGATGTCCAGAATGGTGTCCTCGTACTTCGAGCTTATGATATTGTTTGAGGACACTGGTGTACTCCTCTTGAGGAATGCACCATTGCTAAATGCAACTTGCACCTTCACTGTAAAGGTATAGGTCCTCCCATAAGTAGAAATAGATGTTGGAGAGAAATTTGTGCTTCTTAACACGAGTCCAATCTTGTGGAACTTTCTTGATCACGAGATAGTTCACAATCTCGACATGCCATGAGAAGAACTGACACTCATGATCGATTCATTAGGAAAGGTCTCGTAGGTACAATGCTCAAGGGAGTCTCTGACTTTCAAGTCTAGACAAATGGTATGCTACCACATTCTTAACTCCATGTTTGTCTCTTATTTCCAAGTCGAATTCCTAGAGTAGAAGGATCTAACAGAGCAGTCATGACTTGGTATCCTCCTTGTCCTGTAGATACCAGATAACATAGTGATCAATGTAGACAATGATTTTTGAACCCAAGATATGTGACCTAAACTTCTCAAGGGCGAACACCATGGCCAACAATTCTTTCTCTATTATGATATAGTTTCTTTGGGCATCATCCAGGGTTCTGCTGACATAGTGTATACAAAATAGAACTCCATCCCTATACTGACCCAACATAGCCCCAATAGAAAACTCTGAAGCGCCCGTGATGATCTTGAAGGGAAGAGACCAATTAGGCTGTTGAAGGATATGAGCTTGAGTAATTGATAAATCTGTGATTCATCACTCTAAAAGTTGAAAATAGTGTTTTGTTCCCGAGTAATTAACTACACATCTCCACTTATATTGCACAATTAGAATTCATGCATGTGTAAATAATATCTACATTTTAGCATTCATAATTGCATAAATAAGAAGCTTGAAATTCCGTGTACATATTCACGTGTATAATAGGTAACTAGTGTAGCTACATATCCTTGGATGCTTGACTAGTGTAGCCAAGTCATCGAGCTGCAAGCTCGCATGAATACTTTAATTTTGAAGCATAATCTTGCTTATTGGATAAGTACTTAGATGAGGATTGATTCTTCTATTATTTTTGCCTGTCAATTCTTTTTGGAGTTTTTAGTTTTGTATTTTTTTCTAATACTATGTACAACATCATTTACATAAGGACGTTTTCCTCTTGAGCTAGTAGACTATCTCTCTTTTCAAGCTTTATTGCAATTCGCAAAATTTTATAGACCTCATCATTATTGGATTAGGTTGGGGAACAATGCCCACAGAATTGTGACTTCATATGTTTCCATTCACTTGTGTCTCATGGCAACAAATCTAGATATCTACTACTTCAACTCAGTTGAGCAAATTGTAAGGTGCAGGTGTCCAAGTTAGGTCACTGTCTAAAAGGTCATGCGTATATCTCAAATTGTACTTAGGAATACCAAGATGACATGTGAACATAGTCTTATGGTCTTAAAGAATTAAGTCAATCTGACCCGAGATGCATCAAATCAAATTCCTATAAGGTTACTATGAATTTAAGTGTATTAAGGTCATAACTAGCTCCAATCTTAATATTTTACTTAGACTAGTTCAATAGTCATTATCAATTCGAAAAATGCAAATGCTAAGTACAATGCATGAAAAGATTTTTGTAAGATACTTCCCGGTTTTATATTTTTTTTGGATTTTACAAAAAATTTTGCAAAGTTTTATGCAATTTTTGAAAATATATTACAAATTTTTATGGTATTTTGAAAGTTTTCAAATTTTTAGATTATTTTAAATATGTTAATGCAAGAAGTATGTGCAACTATTTACACAGGAGTACATATGTTATTTACAAGAATTATCTGTAAATTTATAGAGGATCTTATATACAAAAAGATACCCATTAATATAGGAATTTTATCTGGAGTAATATTTACACAATCTTACACAGATTTCTCAATTTGAAAAGTTTTTGCAAATATTTTACAAAAAAACCTATTTTTACAAAAAAATGACAAGTTATTTTACAATTATTTACAGAATTTGAAAATTATTCTGCAAAGATTTTTCAAACCATATGCATAGAGTTTCAAAGTATTTTTGCAACCATTTTCCAAACCATTTGCAAATAGATTTTCACACATTTTATTCAAACAAATAAGAGTATTTTTTCAAACAAAACATTTTTACAAAGGTTTGAAAATATTTTACAAAAAGTTTTCAAAAAGGTTTCAAATGTTTTTTCAAATTTTTTCCAACCTTTTTTCAAATAATTTTGCTAAACATTTTTAATATGATTTATTAATCAGTATTTAAAAGAACTTATGACTAAAATTTACAGATACTAGTTATGACTAAAGTATACAGAACATATAAATGACCCTCTATATTTAACTCGAGCTATGCCCTCATAAATTGAAGAGAAAAGGGAGACATAACTCATACTAAGTATAGAAAAGCCTATACTACGATGATGAAAGAATCAAAGAATAAGAAGTCAGTCGTCCCCTTATACTTAGGTTCAATTAATCCTAAGTATAATAGATTGTACACCAAGTGAGGATGGACGAGGGTTTGAATGTACAAATCAATAACTTGACTGGTCTCCCCCTATACTTAGGGTGAAATATTCCTAATATAGACAAAATATCAACAAGTTAGGAGAAATGTGAGGGAAAGAATGAGCACTCAATAACTAACCCCATGTACTTATGATAAATTATCCTAAATATAAAATTAATGAAAGATGAGAGGGAATAAATGGAAAAAAGAATGAATGGAAAAGGAAAATAATAGAAATGAAAAAGTATTTTTGTGATCAAGAATCTGAATCATCTAACTGTTCACTTTCTTCTTGAAATACCACTTCAAATGATTCAACCACGTACATGAATATATCATGATATATGTAAGACTTCAGCAACTATCTGTTGACTACGAATGGTTGTGCGTCAGATGACCACTGTGATATGAGAATGTTACCATTATCACGCACAATCCTAACCAAAAACGACCACGTCCATTTGCTGTTTAATTTTCCCGAGAAAATCTTCAATATTGAATCAAACAACCATACCTTCTGTCCTTGTTCAAAAGTCTTTCTTCGAATATGCTTGTCATGCCATCTCTTAACTTTCTCCTTGTACATCAGGTTTTTGCCATATGCATAATCTCTGAGTTCTAGGAGTCTTTTCAGATCTATCTTGCTATTCTGACCACTTCGCTGTGAGTCCAAGTTACAAATGTTAACTGTCAAGTGACTTGTGAATTAACTCAAATGGCAGATGCATAGCTTATCGTAAACAAGTCGATAGGGAGACATACCCAAAGGAGTTTTGTAGGAGGTTTGATAAGCCCATAGATTGGAATAAAGAAGTTGAGACCAGTTCTTCCTATTAGGTCGTACACGCCTACACAAAATAGTCTTTATCTCCCTATTGGATAAGTCAACCAAACCATTTGATTGTGGGTGTTAAGGAGATGCGACATGAGGTTCAATGTCATACTTCTTCACGAGCTTGTTGACTTCTTTATTTACTAAAAGGCTTCCCCCATATAAAATAATAATCTTGAGAATCTTGAACCGAGAGATAATGTTGTCCCCGGGAAAGCAATAAACAGTACGACTATTAGCTTAACGAGCAGGGACAACCTCTACCTTACCAACTCATGTAATCCATGACAAGCATGATTTATTCAAATCCAAAGGGCCCATAAAGTGAATGCCCCAAGCATCAAATACGTCTGAAATTTGGATGAACTTGAGTGATGTTGATTTTTTGGAACCAATGGTACCTCCCAATTTTCGACAGTCGGTGTAACCTTTCACATATGTTGCATCATCCTTGAATAGTGTAGGACACTAGAGGTCACATTGCAATATTTTTGCTGCCGTATGATGTCCAGAATGGTGTCCTCGTACTTCGAGCTTATGATATTGTTTGAGGACACTGGTGTACTCCTCCTGAGGGAATGCACCATTGCTAAATGCAACTTGCACCTTCACCGTAAAGGTATAGGTCCTCCCATCAGTAGAAATAGATGTTGGAGAGAAATTTGTGCTTCTTAACACGAGTCCAATCTTGTGGAACTTTCTTGATCACGAGATAGTTCACAATCTTGACATGTCATGAGAAGAACTGACACTCATGATCGATTCATTAGGAAAGGTCTCGGTTGTAGGTACAATGCTCAAGGGAGTCTCTGAATTTCAAGTCTAGACAAATGGTATGCTACCACATTCTTAACTCCATGTTTGTCTCTTATTTCCAAGTCGAATTCCTAGAGTAGAAGGATCTAATAGAGCAGTCATGACTTGGTATCCTCCTTGTCCTGTAGATACCAGATAACATAGTGATCAATGTAGACAATGATTTTTGAACCCAAGATATGTGACCTAAACTTCTCAAGGGCGAACACCACGGCCAACAATTCTTTCTCTATTATGATATAGTTTCTTTGGGCATCATCCAGGGTTCTGCTGACATAGTGTATACAAAATAGAACTCCATCCCTATACTGACCCAACATAGCCCCAATAGAAAACTCTGAAGCGCCCGCGATGATCTTGAAGGGAAGAGACCAATTAGGCTGCTGAAGGATATGAGCTTGAGTAATTGATGAATCTGTGATTCATCACTCTAAAAGTTGAAAATAGTGTTTTTTTCCCGAGTAATTAACTACACATCTCCACTTATATTGCACAATTAGAAATCATGCATGTGTAAATAATATCTACATTTTAGCATTAATAATTGCATAAATAAGAAGCTTGAAATTCCGTGTACATATTCACATGTATAATAGGTAACTAGTGTAGCTACATATCCTTGGATGCTTGACCAGTGTAGCCAAGTCATCGAGCTGCAAGCTCGCATGAATACTTTAATTTTGAAGCATAATCTTGCTTATTGGATAAGTACTTAGATGAGGATTGATTCTTCTATTATTTTTGCCTGTCAATTCTTTTTGGAGTTTTTAGTTTTGTATTTTTTCTAATACTATGTACAACATCATTTACATAAGGACGTTTTCCTCTTGAGCCAGTAGACTATCTCTCTTTTCAAGCTTTATTGCAATTCGCAAAATTTTATAGACCTCATCATTATTGGATCAGGTTGGGGAACAATGCCCACAGAATTGTGACTTCATATGTTTCCATTCACTTGTGTCTCATGGCGACAAATCTAGATATCTACTACTTCAACTCAGTTGAGCAAATTGTAAGGTGCAGGTGTCCAAGTTAGGTCACTGTCTAAAAAGGTCATGCGTATGTCTCAAATTGTACTTAGGAATACCAAGATGACATGTGAACATAGTCTTATGGTCTTAAAGAATTAAGTCAATCTGACCCGAGATTTATCAAATCAAATTCCTATAAGGTTACTATGAATTTAAGTGTATTAAGGTCATAACTAGCTCCAATCTTAAGATTTTACTTAGACTAGTTCAATAGTCATTATCAATTCGAAAAATGCAAATGCTAAGTACAATGCATGAAAAGATTTTTGAAAGATACTTCCCGGTTTTATTTTTTTTATGGATTTTACAAACAATTTTGCAAAGTTTTATGCAATTTTTGATAATATATTACAAATTTTTATGGTATTTTGAAATTTTTCAAATTTTTAGATTATTTTAAATATGTTAATGCAAGAAGTATGTGCAACTATTTACACAGGAGTACATATGTTATTTACAAGAATTATCTGTAAATTTATAGAGGATCTTATATACAAAAATATATACCCATTAATATAGGAATTTTATCTGGAGTAATATTTACACAATCTTACATAGATTTCTCAATTTGAAAAATTTCTGCAAATATTTTACAAAAAAACCTATTTTTACAAAAAAAATGACAAGTTATTTTACAATTATTTACAAAATTTGAAAATTATTCTGCAAAGATTTTTCAAACAATACGCATAGAGTTTCAAAGTATTTTTGCAACCATTTTCCAAACCATTTGCTAATAGATTTTCACACATTTTATTCAAACAAATAAGAGTATTTTTTCAAACAAAACATTTTTACAAACGTTTGAAAATATTTTACAAAAAGTTTTCAAAAAGGTTTCAAATGTTTTTTCAAATTTTTTCCAACCTTTTTTCAAATAATTTTGCTAAACATTTGTAATATGATTTATTAATCAGTATTTAAAAGAATTTATGACTAAAATTTACAGATACTAGTTATGACTAAAGTATACAGAACATATAAATGACCCTCTATATTTAACTCGAGCTATGCCCTCATAAATTGAAGAGAAAAGGGAGACATAACTCATACTAAGTATAGAAAAGCCTATACTACGATGATGAAAGAATCAAAGAATAAGAAGTCAGTCGTCCCCTTATACTTAGGTTCAATTAATCCTAAGTATAATAGATTGTACACCAAGCGAGGATGGACGAGGGTTTGAATGTACAAATCAATAACTTGACTGGTCTCCCCTATACTTAGGGTGAAGTATCCCTAATATAGACAAAATATCAACAAGTTAGGAGAAAAGTGAGGGAAAGAATGAGCACTCAATAACTAACCTCCTGTACTTATGATAAATTATCCTAAATATAAAATTAATGAAAGATGAGAGGGAATAAATGGAAAAAAGAATGAATGGAAAAGGAAAATAATAGAAATGGAAAAGTATTTTTGTGATCAAGAATCTGAATCATCTAACTGTTCACTTTCTTCTTGAAATACCACTTCAAATGATTCAACCACGTACATGAATATATCATGATATGTGTAAGACTTCAGCAACTATCCATTGACTACGAATGCTTGTGCGTCAGATGACCACTGTGATATGAGAATGTTACCATTATCACACACAATCCTAACCAAAAACGACCACGTCCATTTGCTGTTTAATTTTCCCGAGAAAATCTTCAATATTGAATCAAACAACCATACCTTCTGTCCTTGTTCAAAAGTCTTTCTTCGAATATGCTTGTCATGCCATCTCTTAACTTTCTCCTTGTACATCAGGTTTTTGCCATATGCATAATCTCTGAGTTCTAGGAGTCTTTTCAGATCTATCTTGCTATTCTGACCACTTCGCTGTGAGTCCAAGTTACAAATGTTAACTTTCAAGTGACTTGTGAATTAACTCAAATGGCAGATGCATGGCTTATCGTAAACAAGTCGATAGGGAGACATACCCAAAGGAGTTTTGTAGGAGGTTTGATAAGCCCATAGATTGGAATAAAGAAGTTGAGACCAGTTCTTCCTATTAGGTCGTACACGCCTACACAAAATAGTCTTTATCTCCCTATTGGATAAGTCAACCAAACATTTGATTGTGGGTGTTAAGGAGATGCGACATGAGGTTCAATGTCATACTTCTTCACGAGCTTGTTGACTTCTTTATTTACTAAAAGGCTTCCCCCATATAAAATAATAATCTTGAGAATCTTGAACCGAGAGATAATGTTGTCCCCGAGAAAGCAATAAACAGTACGACTATTAGCTTAACGAGCAGGAACAACCTCTACCTACCAACTCATGTAATCCATGACAAGCATGATTTATTCAAATCCAAAGAGCCCATAAAGTGAATGCCCCAAGCATCAAATACGTATGAAATTTGGATGAACTTGAATGATGTTCATTTTTTGGAACCAATGGTACCTCCCAATTTTTGACAGTCGGTGTAACCTTTCACATATGTTGCATCATCCTTGAATAGTGTAGGACACTAGAGGTCACATTGCAATATTTTTGCTGCCGTATGATGTCCAGAATGGTGTCCTCGTACTTCGAGCTTATGATATTGTTTGAGGACACTGGTGTACTCCTCCTGAGGAATGCACCATTGCTAAATGCAACTTGCACCTTCACTGTAAAGGTATAGGTCCTCCCATCAGTAGAAATAGATGTTGGAGAGAAATTTGTGCTTCTTAACACGAGTCCAATCTTGTGGAACTTTCTTGAACACGAGATAGTTCACAATCTGGACATGCCATGAGAAGAACTGACACTCATGATCGATTCATTAGGAAAGGTCTCGGTTGTAGGTACAATGCTCAAGGGAGTCTCTGACTTTCAAGTCTAGACAAATGGTATGCTACCACATTCTTAACTCCATGTTTGTCTCTTATTTCCAAGTCAAATTCATAGAGTAGAAGGATCTAACAGAGCAGTCATGACTTGGTATCCTCCTTGTCCTGTAGATACCAGATAACATAGTGATCAATGTAGACAATGATTTTTGAACCCAAGATATGTGACCTAAACTTCTCAAGGGCGAACACCACGGCCAACAATTCTTTCTCTATTATGATATGGTTTCTTTGGGCATCATCCAGGGTTCTGCTGACATAGTGTATAGAAAATAGAACTCCATCCCTATACTGACCCAACATAGCCCCAATAGAAAACTTTGAAGCGCCCGTGATGATCTTGAAGGGAAGAGACCAATTAGGCTGCTGAAGGATATGAGCTTGAGTAATTGATGAATCTGTGATTCATCACTCTAAAAGTTGAAAATAGAGTTTTGTTCCCGAGTAATTAACTACACATCTCCACTTATATTGCACAATTAGAATTCATGCATGTGTAAATAATATCTACATTTTAGCATTCATAATTGCATAGATAAGACGCTTGAAATTCCGTGTACATATTCACGTGTACAATAGGTAACTTCACCTATTTGTATCTATTTTATACTAACTCCAAATCCAATAAAAGCAACTTCATTGTGTACATATTACTAATAAGAATAAAAGAAAATATAAAAATTACTAACTTGATAGTTTACAAATAAACCCAAAACCTAATTTCTCAGACGGATAGATGAAAATACAAATATCTCTCTCCTATATAGTGCATGATTTTAGTCTACTTACTTTTAATGTAATATACATTCAAAGACCTTCAAAACAAGACCAATTTCGTAAAAATCAGAGTTCATATGTGAAAGTTAGGTTTTGGGCACCTATTGTATATTGTATATATTTGACTAAAATATCCTTTATTTTATCTTTTTATTATCTTAAGTATTAAAAATCCAAAAAAATAGTTTAAGTTGTAAATATTCCTTTCATGTTTTATCTTTTTTATTTTTATTTAAAAATGACAAAAAATCTGCGAAAGATAAAAATCTAGTATTTTATATCTATAAGATACCACCCAAAAATACTTTTTGTACAGATGACTTCTTTTGATTTTCGGTCCTTCACAAAAGTTATAGATCTCATCGAGGCAAGCAAACTTTTATGTTGACCATGTTTTTATTTGACCCCTATTGTTATTTCCTTTTGATTTTTTTACATTTAATTTTTGATTTTTTTAGGTGCGACATGTGGCTGCTCTTGGAGCCGCTACATGTCACCATATTTTATATTATTTTATTATTTTATTTTATTTTTTACTTATTTGTATATTTTTTTATTATTTATTCATTTCTTATTTATTATTTTTAACTAATTATTTATTTTAATATATTTTTAGTTAAATTTTTATATTTTTCTTCTACTTTTTTTTCTCATCATTTTTTAGTAGCCTATTTATTTTATTTTTATCATATTTCCCCCTTTTACTTCTCTACTCCAACTTCCTACCCAAGCCACTAACTTCCATTCTCCTCGCATCTTCCACCACTCTACAAAATTCCACCCCACTTCTTTTCCATCTTCCCCTCGTCTTCGTCCTCCATTTATTCCCCTTACCCTATACAATTTTATTCATCCATCGTTGTTCAACGAGAGAGCCCCAACCCTCGTCTCGTTCCTGGTGGCAACACGGATGAGACGATTTGAGTAACGATGAGCTCGACCATCAACGGCCGTGGTGAGATACCAGGAGCTTCACAAATCCTTATTGCAGCTTTCGCACAAGCTGCTCGAGCCTTAAAGCCTCCCTCCTTGCTGACTTCTTCAGACCACGATGGGAACTGCACACCGTAGCTCTACCCTTTGGCGAAAATCACAGGTAAATTCTCTATCCTTCTCCTTCTCCTAATTTTTTTAATCTACATTTTTATTGTTGTTATTTTACACCATATAACCATAAATCATTATAATCATTTTCATCACCATCAAACACCACCACCATCAACATCCCAACATCACCAACATCTCATAATCATATTTATTTATTTTTGTAAATCATCATTTTCATCATAATATCAATTCCTCTTTATTCTCATCTTCATGTCTATTCCCTGTTTAAAAAAATAAAATAAGAACAAAAAAAACAATTTGCAGGGTCAACCATCGTTCCTTCACCAGCGGCCTGCCCCGTGCACCAGTCGCACCCCCCACGGGCGTGCATCTTCCAACGTACAGCTGCGTGATCTAGCGCTTCTCCAACAACCACGCATGCCCCCTCCTGGTGCCCCTCTTCCTGCTGCACCCATGCACCAGCCCGCCAGCCGCCTCACCTCTCCTCTGCACTGCCTCCTGCCGCATCTCCTGCATTCACCATCCCCACCAGCCTCCCCACATCAAATCGCCGAGTCCTGCTGCGTTCCTTGCCGCGTGCACTACCACCTTTGGAGCCACTATAGCATGGCCGCCCTGCTTCCTAGTTGTGCCCTCTTGCACGCGGTTGCGTTATTCACACCCCACGACATCACCAGCTGCCCGTCCACCGCCACCCCTGGGCGATCACACCACACACGTCCTCCAAGTGTGCCCTAACCCCTCAATCTGAAGGTTGCCTTCTTCCTCATTTTATTTTTTTATTTATTTTGGAAAATTTTCATATTGCTCCCTAATGTTTTTATGTAATTGCAAAAGTACCCCTATACACATTTCAATTTATTTATTTTAATTTTGTAATTGCTCGGATACCCTATGTTTACACTCTAATTTGGACATCCATTATGCATCATTTTTTAATACAAAAACTACTTGTTGTAGAACATTTAATTCTCTATCTCTTGGCTATTTATTTAGAATTTTGTGAGCTTTCTAAGTTACATAAATTATTTTAAGGAAAAAATGTATATTTTTGCCAATTCATGCTATGAAATTCATATTTAATTAATGCTTGCTCCAAAAATTGTGCAAAAATAGAAGATGATGCTTCTAGTTGTGAATTAATTACTACCCAAATTTCATCAATATTTGAGATGTCGTGTGTATAAAATAAATTGTTGGGTGATTTCAGTAAATGATTTTTAATTAAATATACAA
The DNA here is from genome assembly GCA_037367405.1 of Ottelia alismoides. Classification (NCBI taxonomy): domain Eukaryota; kingdom Viridiplantae; phylum Streptophyta; class Magnoliopsida; order Alismatales; family Hydrocharitaceae; genus Ottelia; species Ottelia alismoides. Next base: position 672,733 of record JAZKJV010003654.1, read on the forward strand.
ATATTATTTTTGCAAAATTTGAACTCTCATGGATTTCTCATTAAAATACCATTTTGAGATAAATCGCTCTCTAGATAATTTGATTTAGTGGATTTATTAGAAATTCAATACTTATAGTCACTCTATTTTCATTAAAAATTTCATAAAAAATCATATATTTTCAGAAAATTCCAAAAGATTAGTGTAGCTTCATTTTATCATATTTCACTTCCAGTTAAAATTTCATAATTTTTGCATTCTGTTTATATGAAAAATTGCATAAAAACCCATAGAAAGTTTGCATTTTTCGTTATTGCATTTTTATGAAAATTTCAAAAAAAAATACATTTTGCATTCATCATTGGATTATATTTTCATGAAAAATACTATTTACCTTATTTAGATTAATTTTACATTAAATTAATTCGGCTAAGTTGCTTGTTTCATTAATAACCTATTTCATCTGCATTTTTACATTTGGCATTTCTTTTGCATATTTTTTTTTAAAAAATATGCTTGGAAAACCGTGAGCTAATTCCTTTAATTTGAGACGACATTGTTTCTTTGCCTCCTTGAGTCGACCCTGGGGCTTGCCCAGGTTAAAAATACATAAATATGCATATTAGCTAATTTATTGATTTATCAAATCATGTGGTTAATTTTTGATCGATCCTGATTTCCTGACTACAACAACTCGACACCATTAGCATATGGCGATCAATAGTATGTCAAATGGCACCATTGCCGTGGAGGCAAGCAACTTAGAATCATTTTAAAAAATTAGATTTAGATTTTCCATTCACTTGAGTAGTCTAACCCCCAAACCACCTTGTAATTATTTCCTTTTTTCCAATTAATTTTCTATTTATTTTTTGTATATATTTTTATATCTCCATCTGACATAAAATATCTTTTTGTTCGAGGGTCTGGTGGACTATGAGCATCTTTCTTAAACTCAACGCATCTTGAAGTGCATTGGAGGCCGACGATTTGTGGAGCGAGCTGACTATTGAGATACCAAGAAGATTTTCGAAGAGAGATTTTAGTTTTAAAAAAATAATTTGTAATAATTTCTTGATTTCCAGAGAATTCCGTTCAAGATCTCGCGTGTGTACCGGGATCCTGGACATTGGACCCTTCAAGGTTGTGTGGTTATTGGCGTAGATTAGAACCTACACTCCTGTCTCTTAGAGCAAAATTTGTTTTTACTTGTGATCATAATCTATAGGCTCCATTTCATCACCTTTATTCTATCATTTTGACCTTAAAAACTCTAGCTAATGCATGTAAATAGCCTCAATTTGTGTATAATAGCATTCATTATTTATTGTATTATTTGTAAAAAAGGAATAAAATATTGAAATATTTTATTACTGTAAACCCCGAGACCAAGTCAAGAATTGAGTTGGTCGACAAGGAATAAAGTAGGGGGAAATAAGGGCTAGGAATACCATAAAAATCTATTTTATCTGTTCATTTATTTATGCATTTTTGACACGTATTTTATTCTTTATTATTTATTTAGCAAATGAAGAGACCTTGTGCATGACAATTGCAGATAATAATGCAAATAAAAATACAAAATGGAGTTTGTACACAAATTATATACATTGTACATTTTATACACAGACTAAAAAGCCAAAAACCCAATTTTCCAGACCCATATCTTTCAAATAAAAAATCAAAACATATCAAAATCACCTCTAATTGTATATAACTTTCACAAGATATTTAATGGTGGTGGTTTTATATTTTTTGTAATTACTTTGTGAAAGTTAGATTTTTGACCCTCATTGAATATTATATTGATTAAAATATTTATTTTATTTACACTTCATTATTTTTACAAATTCATACTTTTATAATTTTGTAATTATTATGTATAACACATGTATATATTAAAACTAAAATAAAATCAAAAATAAAAAAATAAAATAAGTCTATGTGTAAGCATAGGCAAAATACCTATGTTATTAATTGTATATAAATAAAACGAAACCCTATTCTTTCATTCTTTGTTCATTTTATATTTTTATTATATTGTATATATTATTCATATTCTATTAAAAATATAAAACCAAAATGAAATCCAATAAAATACATTCAAATAGAAAGGTGTATATAAAACATAGGCAATATACCTATAAATATACTCATGGAATGTACATATCTATTTATTTAAATATACAAATAACATCATAAAAATAAAATAAAATTATATTTAGACACATAAAAATAAGTTTTAAATATATAAAATAAAATAATAAAATACTAAAATACAATGTACAAAATAAAAAAATAAAAATGCACAAAATATAGGCAAATATACCTATAAATACACTAATAAAAATTAACTACTAATAAAATACACCAAAAAATAAATAAAAATCATATTAAAATACTACATTAAAAAAATTATAATTTTATATACAAAAATTAATAAAATCATTTACTATTTTAAAATAATTATTTTAGAATAAAGCCTACAGTTTTGTCATGTGGCGGCTGACGTGGTCCAATGGGGTCTCGTTAAAAGTTGACCGACAGTCAACTCCCTCCTCTCCTCTAGATTTGATGCAGATCTGTATTTTCACGTAATTTCTGCCATTTTTCTGGCTGCCACATCCATCTTTCGCCTTCATCCCCTTCACAAGAAATAATAATCGATCATTGTACATACTCGCTGACCTCTTGGATCCCATATATATACAATTGATTCGCCCCTAGCAGCATGTCAATAAGGGTAAAGTTCATGTTCTATAAATAACCCCCCTTGAGTCTGCTTGCAATTTTGGTCACCATTAAGCATCTAAGAGCCTGGTTCAGTGTATAGGAGAAGTCCTCGTGACAGGGGGAGTGTCTTCAATGTTAGGCCAAGCTCCAGGAGTGAGGGGTGCACCCACAGCCACCCATCACCGGCGACCCTGCTCCCTTGTTCATCCTCGGTATAAGAACTGCATTAGTCTCCTTTATTCTGCTTGCATTTAATCTTAGCTTCAATTTCCAGTACTTAGCTTAATCGCTACTTAGTTAGATTAGCTTAATTAGCCATCCACGTACTTCGTCATAGTTGAGCTCTAACGAGCTCCTCTGTGTGCCACTTCCACTTTCCGCTTCTCCATCTGCATCCATTTCACTTTTTCACCCCTTCCGATCAAGCAGCACATCACCTTTCCCCAAATCCCTCGTGGATCTGGAGATCCGTTCTTCGAGCATCGTCGTTCGCTGGATAGCGCCACCCTTCACCATATCTGCCCCATTCCACACCTAACCAGGTCGAAGCACTTTGCCCTCGACCCGTGAATTCATTTGTGAAGGTCCTACGAACCGTATAGGCACATGGAGGTGAAATCGACCCTCGTCGGTGGTCCCAGGTGCACCTCACCTTCCCCGACCCCGTGGTGGTGCTCCGGTTATCCTCTGCCCTTCCTGCGACCTCCACCCAGTAGAGGACTTCACCGTTGATCCATATGAGTCCCTTGGAGCAGCAAAGGCCGCCGTAGGAGCAAGATTTCATCGGAGGAAGTTCGCCCAGGCAAACCTTCCTCCCTGTTCTTCATCCTTACTGCGCCACCATCGGATCAAGAATGGTGGCCCAGTTAGAGTCTCAACCGTTGGATGAAGCCAACCCAACACCATCGGATCAGCCCCGCTGATCTAATCAAGGCCATCCAAGGGTGAAGTGGTACTGATCACGGGATACGTGCCACGTGGATAATTGAGAAGCTAGCACCGTCAGATAGCGATATAAAGGGGTAAATTTCACATTCACCCCTGTATTTTTGTGTTTTATTATTTAGTCCTGTAAATAAAAGTTAATGTTATAAATAATTTGGACATTTTGCAAATAAGCCCTTGTATTTATTTAAACTTCATTTGGGTCCAGTCCTGCTCAGCTCACATGTCGTCCCACGTGAGTTGGGCAAATTAGAGGGACACCCCATCAAGTTTTTGTATTTAAATCTTGTCCAGTAAATTGAAATGAATGTTGTATAGGTTTGTGAAAATTGTTGGAAGGCTCTTGGACTTTATTTTATTTAAATTTTGGTCCTTCCCAGGTTGTGTCACTAGCCGTCCCACGTGATGGACAAATTGCTGGGATACCCTGGCGGGTTTTGTAATTGTAAAGTGGTCTTTAAAAATTAAACAAATGATGGATTACGTTGGAAAATTTGCACTGTGGCCCATGGAATTTATTCTATTTGCAAAAATGCCCCTGCTAGGACATTGGTTTTTGGATGTTTAATATATTTATTAAATATAGCTATTGTGCTCCTAAAAATCTACAAAAATAGGGTTACATGCTTCATGCCATGTACTTTACCGCCTTTATTTTTAGTTGACATTTTTTGCATTTAATCTATTTGTTAAAAATTAAAAGGAGCCTAAAATACCCCCTATTTAACTTGTAAAATACCAAAAAATATCAAAATATCTTTAAAATTTCCAAAAATATATATAGTATATTTTGACCTATTTGTTTATAGACCAAAAATCACTAAAAATGGTTAAAAATCCCTAAAAATATAAAAACTCCAAAAATCATTTATAAAAAACTTAAAATTCTTAAAAACTATAAAAATGTCTTTTTCTATTTTGTAATTTTATTTATATAAATATTTTAATATGAAAATTGTTTTGGTAATTTTGGGACTCTTTTACAATTTTAAAACCCATATCAATTTCAGGTATTTAAGTAATCCCTTTTTTGGGGACATTTTATACTTTAAAAATGCATAAAAATTAGAAAACGTTCCAGAAAAAGTACAAAAACATTAGAAGAATATAATTAAAAACCTAAAAAAAGTTTATTTTCTGCATTTTATTTATACCTATTAGTGTTTATAGATATACAACTATATATTTTGTATATAAAACCTTATATATGGCATATTGTTTATATTAAAAGAAAATATCAGAAAAATATAAAATATAAAAAGAAAATACAAAATTTGAAAATTAAAAATCTAAATATAAAATTATGAAATATATATAATTAAAACCCACAAAAATATCTTACATGCATGATGATTGACTTGGTTACACAAAATGAAAATAACCTTTTGTTACCTGTATTGCTCTCTTTGGTTCGACCTCTACATACTTGCTTGCCATGCATCTTATGGAGGAGAAAATAAATTTTAATTCTACATTTTGCTATTAATTGAATTATGTATATTGTGGGTTGATTGTTGACTAACCGGGGTTTTTGTTTGAGGTCACTTTGACGATTGTTTGTCCGCCTTGTGGATTGACACAACCTTTGTTGAAATCCCTGTTTATCAGATGGCACCATTGTCGGGAGGCAATGAGCATAGCCTACTTTTTGTCATTCTTTTATAATCATTTATTTGATTTATTGGTTCATTATTGTAGATAGCTGTTAATTTATTTCCAACTCATTCTTTGATTAATGTTGTAAATAATTATTTGATTATTTAATTACTTGTGCTAATGACATCTCTTTATGACTTTGTTGCGAGGACCCGCCATGTGAGGAAAGCTTTCTAGGAATCCGATGCAGCCAAGCTTGGAGGAGAATGGTCTTCACTCTATGACCAGCTGGAGAGAGAGCACCAAGGAAGCTAGGAGAAGAAAGTAGCTTAGATTTAATTTAAAATTTTAATTATGTAATTTATGGTGAGAGAGAGAGATAATTTTCGCATATATATACATATATATATATTTGGACTCTACTCTTCATAACGAGTTCCGGTGCCTGGGTGTTTGTTCACCTGGGGGCCCCGTCGCTGTTTTCCGCATTTTCTCGCCTTTTTTTATTTGTTTTCAGTTGTTTTGAGTTTTTCGCCTCCTTTTGTTTGTTTTGTGTGCATGGAGTCCCTAAACTTAGGTTGCTTGTCTCGGTAACTAGGTCCAAAAATTAATAAGAATGCATGTTCCTATAGTCTCCTACGTATGGATCTAGTCAAATTAATAATGTCCGTAATTTAGATCTGAGAGCGTGTGCCGCTAGAGGTCGTATACAGCGCGTGCATGACCTATTGTGTCATGCACCGATCAGCATCAGAGACCGGACCTTGGTCTCATTTATGAATAACTAACAATTGGTTCCTCATGATTAATAATAGCTATTGTTTAGGGCAATTTTGTCAATTGCACACTGCCATATAGATAGGTTTAAAAATTCTATTTTGCATACCGCATGGATAGAGCTGGGAAGCACTATAAGTCCTCTAACTCAGCATGCATCATTACATTCAATGGTGAGATTTCCATCATTGATTCAACTTGTACAACTTTTTCACTATCTCCCTCTGATTTTGAGCACCTAGGACTTAAATGGAAAATGTTAGGCACTTGTATGAAAATAGATTAAAAAAAGTGAACATCCAAAAAAAATTAAAACAAGGGGATTTCTAAATAAACTTTGACCTTAATTGAAATTCGTAATGGACTATCATTGTCTTGGGTTCATAAAGCCCTCATTATTTTCAGGTACCTTAGGAGGGAACCAAAATTCCTCCCATGAGCGAGGCACGACCCGCTAAGGATTAGAGCCAAAATCCCAGTCTGTAACTGCCTTGTGTATCGCCTGGATTTTCGAAGTAATGGTGCTTCTATCAAACATGACCAATTAGGGCCTTGTCAACAATGGTGTCCCCACCTTGTGTGGAACATCGACATGGTCTGAAGAATTGAGCTTAGGCCACCCCTTCACGAGAGTGTTTGTCTCATCGGTTTGCGTCCGAGTAGGTTCTTGCATGCTCATGGGTGATTTTGTTGCGAGCGAGAATCGAACTAGCAGCTTCGCCTATCAACTTCCTCTCTCTATTTATTTGGCTAAGTAGGGATCTAGGAAGGGTTACAAGGACCACAAAAAGTGCAGACTATAGGATACAAAGGAGGAGGAAAAGTACGAGATACTTTTCTGGCAGTACTCTCTCTCCCATAGGGTTAGCGTGCTAAGGACTTGTTATAAGATATGCCTGAAATAATAACTCTAAGACTAAAAAGATAGTAAGTAGTCGAACTTTTACAGCTTTACATGGCGTGAGGTGGTGAACCCAATTTTGTATTGTGTTTGTATGTATCTATATTAAGGTTCAAGGATCAAATCCTGCACACTTGCGCAAACTATATCATCTGTTTCTCTCTTTCACCCCTGCTCAGTCTTGAGCCTTTATACTGTTTTACATTCCAATTTATTCCTCGTTGATCATCGTATCTTTCTTCCTTCATCTACTCTCCTCTTGCTTCACGATGTCGATCCATGGATGATTTAGTCGGGATCCTGCCGACACCTACATCGATTCCATGGAATCGACCTTGCCAATAATTCGAGGCGATTCCCAATAACTCGATCTGGACCTTGCAGGTCGATCTCTAGACTCCTTGACTTCTACCCTTCGTTTTGATCACCCAATAAATCGGGACCACTCTTGTCCCACTTTCACCGTTGTGAATGAAAGTCGATGACAGACCACATCCTTTTTCATTCACAACACTCTGGAACTGAATTGACCCTGATTCCATATTCATCATGGTAGCTGTGATTCAATTGCAAGTGGTCAGATTGGGATTCTCTCATCTTGCAGATAGAAGTCAAACCAAACCATGGATCCCAATCCAGAATTCATCTCCTAAGATTCATACCCTGAGATGGCTCCTCAAGGAAAGGGTAAGGGTCAACATCCCCCTTATCTAGAGCAAGGACATATGCCTGATTAGAACCAGGTCAATGCACAGTTGTTAGCATCTATCCAAGCCATCCAGCAACAACTGACAAAGCAAGCCCTAGCACAGACTGCATTCTAGGAAATGCTGAATGATGTTATGAACATACCAGAATGCAGAAAATACAGACAAGGAGGAGGAGGTGGTGGACCACGTGATAACCCAGAAGAGGAAGAGCCTGAACAAGGAAGGCCAAAACCCACATTGAAGGAAACATACAATCCTAGAGACAGCCAGATGACAAAGTGGATCCGCATCCCACCGATGCACGCTCATTTTGAGCTAAAGCCTCAGTTCCTTACTCTTCTCCCTTCTTTCCACAGGAACACCAATGAAGAGCCTTACATTCATCTCCAACAATTTTCACGCATCTGGCGTACGACCCACTACCCCAATGTATCTCCTTTAGTTTACAAGATAATCCCTTTAATGGGTCAACCATCTAGGGAAGGTCGTGATGACTTGGGAGGAGATGAAGTATGCCTTCTTGCGCAAATTCTATCCTCTCGATCAGCTCAACCAGATGCGGGCCAAAATTAGCAATTTCTCTCAGGAAGCCCACAAATCCATTCATGAAGCTTGGGAGAGATTCACAGGTCTGCAGGGGAAATGCCCCCATCATGAAATTCCGAAGACCAGCTCGGTCCAACACTTCTTCGGGGGCCTGAATGTAGAGAATCAAGGGCTCGTTGAGGCAACCTGTGGGGGCTCACACTTTAACAAGGATGAAGACATCGTATGGCAGCTTTTTGAAAAAATAGCTAAAGGAGAGGCCACCCTCTCTTCATCCAAGGCATATCAGAAGTAGCCCCAAATCCTCCAGAAGCAAGTGCACATGGTAGCGTACCGTGAGGCGGAGACAGATGAGAGCTCCAACCTTAACATCATCGGGGGTCATCTCTCAAAAGTTGATATGATTGATAAAGGATCATAGGATCTCGAGAAACTCACTGTGATCGAGAAGAGGATGCAGAATCTTGATAAACTGGACCAGATCACCAAGCGGTTGAAACTACTGGTGGGCACCATCAGCTCTGTCCAGTCAGCGACACCATCGACAGAATCTCCAGCTGAGAAGAAGGATGAGCCATCACCGCCACAATAGCCTCAGTCGAGCTAGCGGCCACTGGCTATTCAACACGTATACTATGTGCAGACACCCGATCAGGGGCAGCCGCAGCAACAGATGGTTGTCTATCAGCCATATTTCCTTCATTCATCAGATCCAGCCTTTCCACCACCACCCTTGATCCAAGAAATTAATGGTGTGTGGAGCAACGATGCATAGCTGGTCCATCCTACCGAACACCCCCAGGGCCAACCATAAGCCAACATGCTATTTCACCAACCAAAGGGTAGTCGGTTTGGACAGTCCTCACAGTCACCACCTCAGTATCATCAGCCTCCACAATACAACAACCAATAGAGGCAAAGTCAGCACTACCAGCAGCCGCAGTACCGTCAGCAACAACCCTATCACCAGTATGCGGCTGCCACCCCTCCACGGTATAAGGATTACCCTCCTCCTTCCTATAATCAATGCCAACTCCCTCCACCATCTCAGCACCACCAGCAGTTGTCGCGTCCATTCCCAAACATGCAACAATAGTGTGGTCTGCACACTGAACCTTCAGAGGCAAGTCTCGTGAACCCCACTCTTTATTGCATGGCCCAGCTCATCAAAGGCCTTGTAGATATGACTAAGAAGTTAGATGACCTGACCGCCACAAAAACCACCATCCCGGCACAGGTCGAAGCCAAACCCAACAACTTCAAGAGGAAGGAGCAGGTAGAATTTGATGTCCTGCCTATGCCTGTAGAGTCAGATGGTCGTATTATTGTTTTATCTAATGCCATTACTCTTAGGCTCAGTAGGGCTTTGCCTCTGCCTACCACCTGTCAGGGGAAGAATAAAGCTTCAGGCGAATCGTCATCTTTTGCATCAACCGTGCCAGTTACAGGGGAGGGTGAGGAAGAAGAAGAAGGAGGAGCCATTCCAACTGCCAACCAGCACCATCGCCAACACCAAAAAGAACAAAAAAATAGAAAAAGCAAAAAGAACAAAAAGAAGAACGTCGCCAAAGCGAAGCCGTGCAACCATGGAGGAGCCACCAACAACAGTCGATCATACGCCAGTTAACGGAGCGGAGGCACCGCTTTTTTCTTGTCCACCTGCAGTAGAATATTCATTTCCATATTGTACTCCTATTTGTAGTCCGGATGTACATGATATTGTGGACAAGAACTTTGTTGTAAATAAGAACTCTGTTTCTAATTTCAACACCATACATATTCCTTTTCCCGATGAAATAGAAAAATCCAAAAAAAATACAAAAAGAAAAAAGTGCATTTTCTGATCCTGGAGTTGTGGATATTATTAATAATTTGACTGTTGAGATTCCTCTGATGAAGGCCATGGAGTACATGCCAGCTGTGAAGAAAGGTTTTAAAGAAGCATGTACGAGCAAGCGTCGCCCAACACGAAATAACAGATTCCGATAGGTTGGGAAGCACGTTCTCACCATGGCCACTGTAACAGCCATCATCAACCTCCGACAGAAGAAACATGACAAAGGAGTACCGCTTATTAGTTGCGAAGTTTTTGATCAATCTTCGAGTGTACCATGCTTGACAACAGTTCTTCCATCAACCTTCTGCCCTCATCATTACTGCAAGAATTTAGGCTAGGTTCTCTCAAGCAGACACGTATGATCCTTTAGTTCGTTGATCGATCCATCAAGTGACCTAGAGATCTTTTGGAATACTTTGTAGTGAAGGTGCGAGAAACACGGTTCCCTATTGACTTTGTGGTCCTTGATATGGACTCTCCCGTATCCTTTTACTCTAGATTCCTATCATCCTTGGCAGGCCATTCTTGCGCACCTCAGAAGCCGTGATTGACTATGGGTCTGGCAATATTACACTTAGCTCGGGCAACCAAAGAATCACCATAGACATGATCAATGAGCCCAGAGTTGTAACTAATAAAGGACATGCAACTACAGACTGTGACTTCATTGCAGAAATCACAGATTCCCAACTCTCTTTGAACGATCCTTGGACACAAGAAATGCTCTCTCTTAAGGAGGACCTGGAAAGCACAATCGACACATGATCTTACGACATTTGGGAGACAGAATCAAAGTTGTTGATGCATCTTTTTGATTCCCATGATCCATTCCATCCCGAACACAATGATCCTAGTGCAGAACTATTCGGCACATTATCAGAATCTCAATAGAGCAATGAGGTCAGTGACTCTGCAAAGGTTCGGGCAACACACCCTCCAACTATCACTGTTTTAGAGGTGACCAATAAGTTGGCCAGAGCAGAACTGGAACTCAAGCCACTTCCAGTAGGCCTGAAGTATGCTTTCCTAGCAGGTGCAGAAAACATGTATGCGGTCATTAACAGCAGCAGGCTGAACCCAAATCAAGAATCTCAACTTCTCGAGGTTCTAGAGAAAAATTGCAAGGCACTTAGTTGGCATGTATCAGATCTTCGTGGGATAAATCCTGATTTGTGTTCACACCACATTTATTTGGAAGAAGATTCCAAGACGTCTCGTGAATTTCAAAGAAGATTGAACCCTAATCTGAGGGACGTCATCATGAAAGATATCACGAAATGGTGTGATGCAGGTTTCATTTATCCTATCTCCGATTCAAAATGGGTGAGCCCCTTACACGTAGTTCCAAAGGAGAGGAGATATCTACTCGGGTACCAACAACGTGGCATGTATGTGTTGACTACCACCTTCTTAAAGTAGCAACGAAGAAGGACCACTTTCCTTTGCTATTCATTGATCAAGTTCTCGAAGGACTAGCTGGCAAGGAGTTATTATGCTTCTTGGATGGGTACTCCATGTATAACCAAGTGGCAATCGCCCCTGAAGAACAAGAGAAGACAACCTTTACTTGCTCGTTTGCCACATATGCTTTCAGGACAATGCCCTTTGGATGGTGCAATGCACTAGCTACATTCCAGAGATGCATGCTTACAGTCTTTGCTGAGATGGTAGGAAGTTTCCTCGAGGTGTTTATGGACAACTTCTCCATCTATGGTGACAGCTTCGATTCTTGTCTTAAGCACCTGCACAGAGTACTTCAGAAATGCTGTGAAGTCAATCTAATGCTATCCTGGAAAAGAGCCACTTCATGGTCACTGAAGGGATTGTGTTGGGCCATGTCGTTTCCAAACATGGCATGGAAGTCGACCCGAAAAAGGTGGATGTGACTACCAATCTTGAGCTACCTTCGACAATTATTAAAGTGAGGTCATTCCTTGGGCATGTGGGTTTTTACAGAATGTTCATCCGAGATTTCAGCTGCATTACCCGACCTCTTATAGAACTTCTATGCAAGGAGACTGAGTTTAATGTTGATCAACATGTTCTCCTTTCTTTCAATCAGCTGAAGGATCTCATCACTCAATCTCCAGTCATACAGCAGCCGGATTGGTCTCTCCCCTTTGAGATCATGACAGATGTGTCACACTTTGCAGTTGGGGCTATTCTGGGATAAAAAAATATAAGGTGCCCTATGCCATTCATTACGCCAACAAACATTAGATGAAGCTCAGAGAAATTATACTGTGATAGAGAAAGAGTTGCTGGATGTGGTATTCGACCTCGAGAAGTTCAGATCATATCTTTTTGGATCAAAAGTCACCATCTTCACTGACCACTCTGTTATCCGATATTTGCAGCAGAAGAAGGATGCCAAGCCAAGATTGATCTGATGGATCCTTCTCCTCCAAGAATTCAATTTGGAAATCAAGGACCAGCCTAGAGTTCCGAATGTGGTAGAAGATCACCTCTCAAGTATAGAGCAGCAAGAGCCTCTGTTGAGCAGTACACCCATCATAGACACCTTTCCTGATGAGTCAATTTTGGTCATGGATTCGCTTCCTTGGTAATGCTGATATTGTTAACTACCTCATCTCGAGGGTAATACTGCAGGACTGGATGAGTATTCGAAAAGACAAATTCTTATAAATGATTCATTTCTACCAATAGGTGGATCCTCTCTTATTCAAGGAAGGAGCGGATTGCATTTGGCGCATGTGTATCCCTCAGTAGGAGCATCATAGTGTCCTTGAGCATTGTCACTCGCTCGAATCTGGTGGACACCACTCTGGAGATTAAACAACAAAAATATACTTTAGTGTGGCTTCTGGTGTCCCACACTATTCAAGGATGTAGCAACCTTCGTCAAACGATGCACTGACTGTCAGAGATTGAAAGGCACATTCACAGCAAAAGACTCAATGCCCCTGAAGATCATTCAGATAGAATACGTTTTCGATGCTTGGGGCATTGATTTCATGGGACTTTCCCAAACAATTAGGGATATGAGCACATCCTTCTTGTCGTTGACTACGTGAGTTTCTTGGTTGAAGCTATCCCCGCTCGAGCCGCTGACAACCGAACAGTATGTCACTTTCTGAAAGAAAACATCATTCCACAGTTCGAGATTCCGAAAATTCTCATATCAGACAGGGTAGCCACTTCATTAACAAAGAGGTCAAGAAATTAACGAAGGAATACAACAATGAGCATCGAGTCACATCTCCTTACCATCCCCAGACCAATGGCATGGCAGAACTATCAAACAGAGAAATCAAGACGATCCTTCAGAAGCTTGTCAAACCGAACATAAAGAATTGGTCCCAACTCTTGGACTCCGTCCTGTGAGACTACAAAACAGCTTACAAGTCTCCTTTGGGCATGTCACCCTATTGTCTTGTGTTATGGAAAACCACGTCATCTGCTCGTGGTACTAATTCACAAATTCTTATGGGCAATTCATATGTGTAATTTAGACTCACAGAAAAGTGGTCAGAAAAGAAAAGATGATCTGAACAGGCTCCTAGAGTTTCGAGACTATGCATACAATAACACATTAATATACAAAGAGAAGGTCAAACGCTGGCATGACCGGCATATCAGACGAAATATCTTCGAAATTGGACAAAAAATGTGGCTATTTGATGCAAAGTTGAAGATCTTCTCAGTCAAATTGAAAAGCAAATGGACAGGGCCGTTTCAAGTACTAGAAGTATGTGACAATGGAGATATTGCAATATCAGAATTGTCTTCTGACGCACAGTTATTTGTCGTCAACGGTCAGTTACTGAAGCCTTATCTTGAGCACGATACCTTCTTAGCTGTTGTCGACTCAATCCAAGTACTGCACTCAGATGATACATCCACAGCACTGGAAGCATCAAAAGATTCAGATAATGTTCGCCAAAAATTTTCTCTTTGATCTTAAATTTTTTCTTCTCTTCTTTTCATTTTCCACTTTCATTTTCAAAAAGGAAAAAATGCATGTGTATATATTTACAAGATGTATCACCCCTTTTTGTCAGTCTTCCCTAAGGCAAGATGAGGAGACAATGGAGAGGATCAAAGAATGATAATAATCGGGGTGTACATCCCCCTATACTTAGGGCGTACCTTTCCCTAAGTATAGGGGGATGTACACATCGATTATTATCATTCTTTGATCCACTCCATTGTCTCCTCATCTCGCCTTAGGGCTCTCTTACCCTAAGTATAGGGGAGAAACAATATGAGTACGATTTCTTCATTCTCACCATTGACCCTCCCTGCCTTGTATACAGTTTTCTATACTTAGTATTATTTATTCCTAAGTATAGGGGGGCCGGTCAACTTCCCATTCATTTATTCATGTCCTCATTTCTTTATTTCATCGACTCTTCTATACTCAATCTGAGTTACATCTTTTCTTTTCCTCCTTGATCTATGAGGACATAACTAGAGCAAAGTATGGGGGGGGGTCATATATACTATGTATATACTTTAAAGCCATAACTCGTACTTCGGTATAATAACTTTGGCTAAAAATACTGTCAAATTCATTACAATGTCATATTAAAAAGATGGTTATAGCTCCTCAAAGATCCTTTGTACATTCTGATTAATAAGTCAGGCAAAATTACTTTTGTAAAATGTTTGAAAAATAGTTTGAAAATCTATTTTAAAAATCTATGGAAAAATAGTTTGGAAAATAATTTGTAAAATGTGTTCAACCTTTGTAAATATTTGTGTTTGCAAAAATTTATTTTCTTTGCATGAAACAAAAATGTTTGAAAAATGATTTGCATGTGGTTGGAAAAATGTTTTCAAAAATCTATATATACTGTTTGAAAAACCTTTACAAAATTATTTTAAAATAATTGTAAATGTTTGTAAAAAATCATTTGTGAAAATTATGTTGAACTATAGTTTTCAAAACTGTTGAAAAATGATTTTCAAATAAGTTTAAGGAGTATACACACCATATTCAAAAATCTGTATAAATGTATAAAAGTGATCAATCATGTCTTGTAAATCCTTTAAGAACCAAAACTCTTGTATATATAAGATATATCACCATGTAAAGATATGTACCTATTTTCAAAAATCACAAAAAACATCTGCAAAACTAAAAATACAAAAAATATTTTGAATGTACATATAATTTTTGTATATATTGATTAATAAATCAGGTTAAAAATATTTTTGCAAAATGATTTAAAAAATAGTGTGACCCATTTGGAAAACTTTTTGTGAATTTTTTTCAACATTTGTAAAAATATTTTAATTTGCAAAAATTATTTTCTTTGTGTGAAATAAAAGCATTAAAAACCTATTTGCAAATAATTTTGAAAATGGTTGTAAAAATATTGTGATATATATATATATATATATATAGAGAGAGAGAGAGAGAGAGAGAAAACAGAAGCTGTTCTGTGTAACAACCATGTTGGTTGTTACATGGAGCAGTTTCCCCCCATTTTTTAAATTTTTTTTCAAATTTTTTTTCATGTATATTCATTTATATATCCCTCCTACATGTCATTCAAATTTCGTGAGAAAAAAAGACTCATAAGCCCTCCATCTATAACAAGTAATTATAACGGTCTGAATTTTGCTGTAATCGATCTGTTCTAGATGGAGGGCTTAGGAGTCTCTGTTTCTCATGAAATTTGAATGACATGTAGGAGGGATATAAAAATGAATATACATGAAAAAAATTTGGAAAAAAAATAAAAAAAATGGGGGAAAATGCTCCGTGTAACAACCAACTTGGGTGTTAAACAGAACAGCCTCCCCGACCTCATATATATATATATATTATGTGAAAAATATTTACAAAATGGCTTTCAAATGTTTGTAAATATTTGCAAAAATTATTGTGTACTATAGTTTTCAAAATTGTTTTCAAATAAATTTGAGAAATAAATGCATCATTAAATAGGAATGATATATATCTTAATAAATCAAATTCTTTACCAATTGTATATATACCTAAATAAATAACTTGGTAAAATCTGTAAATTCTTTAAATTCTGAACCCTTGTAAATAAATAAAAAGTAGCATGCTCGTGTAAATAGTTGTACATATTTTATACTTTTTGTGCCAAAAACTCTTTTTGTGTAAAAAATCTTTTCATTTTAAAATCCTTTCGAAAATTGTATCATTCTTTATGCATTATATAGCATTTACATAGCATTAATATTCTTTGATTGAGCTTGATGATTGAACTAGTCCAATAAAGTCGAAGATTGGAGCTTAGTTGGACCTTACTGCACCTAATTGCACTAGAATCTTATGGGAACTAGGTTTAAGTTACTTCAGGTCTAGTAGGACTTAATTCTTTGAGACTCAAGGCTGGGTTCAAGTCACCTCAACTGACTAACTAGAACTTTTCGAGACGCACACATCACTCTTGTCGGCCATGACTTAACTTGGACACTCACACCTTTCACATTGGCTCAACTCATTTGGAGTGGTGACGGGGTTGGATTTGCTGGTCTGATACGCACACAGGTAGAAACATTCGTACTCGTCTAGGGAGGGAAGTGCACCCCAACATGGTCCAGTTGCCATGAAGTCGAATGACAGGAGAGTGTGGGTTGCAATAAAGCTTCAAAAGTGGGATAATCTTCTGACTCAAGAGGAAAAATTCCTTATGTAGAAGCTACTGTAAATTGTATGTTGAAAAAAGAAGAAGAAGAAAAACTCCAAAAAAGTGGACATGCTTGAAAATAAAATAAAATGCCTGCCGGATTATGTATATATGTTGTATAGTTAATAAGCAAGCTTGAGCATCAAAGTTATACCATGTGAGCCTACAGTAGGATGACTTGACTACACTGGTCATGGATCCTGAGATAGGTAGCTACACTGGCAACCGTCCATTCTTTTCTTCACCTCCTCGTCTTGAGTTGGATGTACTTGAACTTAGAAGGGAATACGACACTCCTCGAGGACAGAGTGTTGGATTAGGGAATCATTGGGATGTCATTGTGGAGAAGTCAGTTCCTTTGTCATTTCAGTTAGGGAGAGCCACTATCACTTACACTGTACAAGTCAGCTTCATAGTCATAAGGGTTTGCGTATGATGTAGGCTAGTTTTGACCTTGCTATTGAGGTGGTTCGAACCGAGTTCTGTGATTCTCGAAGGATGTTGTGTTTTAAATTTGGTTCCCAACCATGTTCCACACACATTTTCACATCAAGGTCTAACCTGAGCTCCAAACTTTGATTTTGTGAAGACAAGTTTAATTATTGAAATCAATTCCATTTATTCTTTCTTTTTCGTTTATTCTTTATTCTTTTCATACTTATTGCATAAGTGTTTGCTAGGGACTAGCAAAGGCAAGTATAGGGGGGTGATGAATCTCCATTTCATTACCTTTATTCTATCATTTTGGCATTTAAAACCTTAGCGAACGCATGTAAATAGCCTCAATTTGTGCATAATAGCATTCATTATTTATTGTATTATTTGTATATAAAATAAAGTTCTTAATTCCAAAATTATAGAATAACGAGAAGAAAAGAAAAATGAATAAAATATTGAAAATATTTTATGACCCAAAACCCTGAGACCAAGTGAAGAATTGAGTTGGTCGACAAGGAATAAAGTAGGGGGAGATAAGCGTTAGGAATACCATAAAAATCTATTTTATTTATTCATTTATTTATGCATTTTTGACACTTATTTTTTTCTTTATTATTTATTTAGAAAATGAAGAGACCTTGTACACGAAAGTTGTAGATAATAATGCAAATAAAAATACAAAATGGAGTCTATACGCGAATAATATATAGTGTACATTTTATACACAGAATAAAAAGCCAAAAACCTAGCTTTTCAGACCCATATCTTTCAAATAAAAACTCAAAACATATCAAAATAACATCTAATTGTATATAACTTTTCACAAGCTATTTAATGGTGATGGTTTTATATTTTTTGGAGTTACTATGTGAAAGTTAGGTTTTTGACCCTCATTGAATATTATACCGATTAAAATATTCCTTTTATCCACCCTTCATTATTTTTACAAATTCATATTTTTATAATTTTGTAATTATTATTTATAACACATGTACATATTAAAACTAAAATAAAACCAGAAAGAAAAAAATAAAATAAGTCTATGTGTAAACACAGGCAAAATACCTATGTTATATATAAATAAAAGGATCCCTATTCTTTTATTCTTTATTTATTTTATATTTTATAATATTGTATATATTATTTATATTCTATAAAAAATATAAAGCCAAAATAAAATCCATTAAAATAAATTCAAATAAAAAGGTGTATATAAAACATAGGCAATATACCTGTAAATATACCCATGAAGTATACATATCTATTTATTTAAGTATACAAATAACATCATGAAAAAAATATACATCAGCTGGAAGGAAATGCACAGAAAGATTACTAACTACCTTACAAAGAAAAGCTATTGTGGCTGGCTGGAAGTCTACTATGTAAGTTGGCTGGATTACTAAAGTCCTTGCGATGGCTCATCGATACTTATTGGGTTTTCCATAAATCATAGGATAACAATTAGCGAATGCTAAGTAACGAAGACGAGAAAAGAAAACAAATTATGTAATTTTTCAAAACTTGTTATCACAAAAAGTTTCATTCCTTCTCATTAATGTAAGTCATATTCCTTTCTATTCCATGTCAGGGATTAGTCCATGTAATTACCTCACCACTATAAGGACTCCGAAGCTGTGGACACCTCGGGATTGGAGATTGCATTGATCTTGGTAAGCTTATGTCGCTGCATGTCGCCTCAACAAATCCTCCAATACTACCCTAACAATTTCCTTTTCTTTTATTAATCAGGGTCTCAACCATCAGCCTGACAAACAAAGGAGCACACCGTCCTCGAGGACTCGGTAGCTTAAAACCTCAAGCTAACATTTAATCATATAACCTAGTAGCTTTAAATACATAATATCGTGACCCAACCACTATCCAACCACCCGTGCCTCCACATGGCACGACCAAATCTTATGTCGTTCAACCTGAAGATATTGGCTCCCGGTACCATGCATTGCAAATCATTCATTTCGTGCACACTTATCATAACATGGCAATCGTGTACCACCTAGGTAGGGAAACACCAATACGGGTTCCTTCCAACAAACCTACAGGTTGCATGCCCGACCTGTAGCTCTACTCCTAGTCATCCTTAACATGACACACGATCCTTTTTAGGATCCAACTCAAAACACATAGTTTCCCATGATGTAATTCCTCCGTTAAGCCTTAGATTAGCGTAACCATAATTACTGATATAGACTTACACATATATTAATTCATATATTTATATACTCAATTTAAGCTCTTTTTAACTTCCAAACCGTAACTTTCCAAAACACTGCATCCATTCGATACTTAGATCTTATTTTAATTGAAAACACAAAGCAGCTCTTCAACTTTCTCAAAAATAACCAAATTAAGATTCTTCATAGCAAGAAACATAAATACAGAAATCTCAACGATCACATATGAAAACCCAACAGCAAAAGGAAGGATTTCGTTATCTAATCAAGCTCTATCCCTCATATGTAGTGCTTTATCGTTCTCTTTCAAAAGGATGATTTATAGCTCTTGAAACGACCGAATTTCATTTTCGTATAAAAAATGCTAAGAACGTGCCAAGAACGTGAAGAACAAATGAAGAACGTGAATACCACACGAAGAACGTGTAGAACATATTTTCTCTTGAAATTTTATTAGAGCTTCCCCTTATACGGGATGATATTTCTATGAAATTTCGACAGAGTTTCCCCTTATACGAGGTGATATTTCTAAGAAATTTTTGGCAGAATTTCTCCTTATACGGGGTGATATTTCTAGGAAAACTTCGGTAGAGTTTCCCCTTATACGGGGTGATATTTCTAGGAAAATTTCGTCAGAGTTTTCCCTTCTAAAATCACCAAAAGGAAAACAAAAAGGAAACTGAACATGAATCGAAAACCTAACTCACAAAGCAACTAAGAGAGGATTGTACCTTCCCCCTCCTCATTCTCCCGACAGCGCTTCGCTAGCGCTCCTTCCTCGCCTCCTACCCCTCCTCCAGACCTCTCGACCCTAGCCCTTGGGATTGTGGTGGTAGTGGAAATCGTAGAGAATGAATGGGTGGGGGGTATTTATAGGATCAAGAAAACCGCTAACCATGTTTAGAAAACCAAGGTTTAGACCTTAACCACGGTTAACAACCCATGGTTTTTGCCGATGGTTTTGGACAAAACTTATCCGAAACTTAGGGCTCAAGGTAGAACGTTCTAGAGGATTCTAGATTCGTTAATGATGCTTAATTAACGTTAATCGTGAGTAACTTTCACTAATCACGATTTAACTTTCACGGCTTACGCTTATCTTTTGCTAACTATTGATTAATGTTCGCTAATGATCATTAATGGTTTTCAATCCATCATTAGTTTCCTTAATCATGATTAATCAATCTTAATGACGGTCATTAAGGTTTAATGACATCTTAAGCCTCCTTACTTCTCTTTCTTCCAAAAATAAAAACAAATCGAAACGAAGTCCGATTCGAACGAATTCCGTTGGTTTCCTCTTGACGAGCCGGATCTTATTATATAGGATCCGAGAAAGGCCAAGTTCAAGGCTTTACATTGACCACCACTCAACTCCCCCCTCTGCTCCAGATTTGACGTAGATCTTTATTTTCCCGTAATTTCTGCCATTTTTACCGGCTGCTACGTCCATCTTTTGCCTTCACTCCCTTCACAAGAAATAATCATCGATCATTGTACATACTCGCTGACCTCTTGGATCCCCTGTATATACGATCGATTCACCCCTAGCAGCTGATCAATAAGGGTATAGTTCATGTTCTATAAATAAACCCCTCGAGTCTCCTTGCAATTTTGGTCACCATTAAGCATCTAAGAGCATGGTTTAGTGTTTAGGAGAAGTCCTCGTGACAAGGGAATTGTATTCAATTATAGGCCAAGCTCCAGGAGCGAGGGCTGCACCCACGGTCGCACGTCACCGGCGAACCTGCTCCCTGGTTCATCCTAGGTATAAGAGTTGGATTATTCTCCTTTATTCAGCTAGCATTTAAGCTTAGCTTCAATTTCTAGTACTTAGCTTAATCTCTAGTTCGTTAGATTAGCTTAATTAGGCATCCACGTACTTCTCCAGAGTTGAGCTCTGACGAGCTCCTTCGCATGCCACTTCCGTTTTCCGCTTCTCCATCTACGTCCATTTAACTCCTTTATCCCTTCTAATCAAGCCACACATCGTCGTTCCCCCAGATCCCTCGTGGATCTGGAGATCCGTTCTTCGATCTTCGTCATTCACCGCAGAGCGCTGCCCTTCACCATATCCGCCCCATTCATGCCTAACCGGATCGAGGCACTTTGCCCTCGACCTGTGAGTTCATTTGTGCAGGTCCTACGAACCGAATAGGCACCTGGAGGCAAAATCAACCCTCGCCGAAGGTCCCTGGAGCACGTTACCTTCCGGACCTCGTGGTAGTGCTCTGATGATCCTCCGCCCTTCTTGCGACCTCCAGCTAATAGAGGACTTCGTTGTGGATCTATCTGAGCCCCTTGGAGCAGCAAAGGCCGCCGGAGGAGCGATATTTCGCCGGAGGAAGTTCGCCCAGACGAACCTTCTTCCCTGTTCTTCGTCCTCACCTCTCGACCATCGGATCAAGAACGGTGGCCTAGTTGGAGTCTCATCCATTGGATGAAGCCAATCCAGCACCGTCAGATCAACCCCACTAATCTAATCAAGGTCGTCCAAGGGCGAAGCAATATCGATCGCGAGATGTGTTCCACGTGGATAAATGAGAAGCCAATGCCGTCGGATCGTAATATAAAGGGGTAAATTTCACATTCACCCCTGCATTTTTTTATTTTAATATTTATTCTTATAAATAAAGGTTAACGTTGTAAATTATTTGGACATTTTCCAAAGAGGCCCCTATATTTATTTAAATTGCATTTGGGTCTAGTCCATCTCAGCATACGTGTCGTCCCACGTGAGCTGGGTAAATTGCAGGGACTCCCTAAAAGTTTTTGTATTTATATTTAGCCTAATAAGTTGAAATGAGCGTTGTATATGCTTGTGAAAATTGTAGGAAGGCTCCTGGACTTTATTGTATTTACATTTTGGTCCTTCCACAACTGCGTCATGTGCTGCCCCACGTGATAGTGAAATTGCAGGGATACCTTAGCGGGTTTTGTAATTGTAAAGTGTGCTTTAAAAATTAAATAGATGATGGATTATGTTGGAAAATTTGCATTGTGGCCCATGGAATTTATTTTATTTGCAAAAATGCCCCTGATAGGATATTGATTTTTAGGATGCTTAATCTATTTATTAAATATAGATATTGTGCTCCTAAAAATCCACAAAATAGGTTTACATGCTTCATGCCATGTACTTTCATGCCATTATTTTTAATTGGCATTTTTTGCATTTAATCTATTTATTAAAAATTAAAAGGAGCCTATATACCCCTAGTTTAACTTATACAATACTAAAAAAAATCAAAATATCTTTAAATATTCCAAAAAAATTGCATGTAATATCATTTAACCTATTTTATTTACAGACCAAAAACCACTAAAAATGAAAAAAAAACAAAATCCCTAAAAATCTAAAAACTCCAAAAATCCTTTATAAAAATCTTAAATTTTTTAAAAACTCCAAAAATATCTTTTTCTATTTTAAAATTATATTTTTATAAATATTTATATATTAAAATTTATTTGCTAATTTTGGGAATAGTTTACTATTTTTAAGACCAAAATCAATTTCAGGTATTTAAGTAATCCCTTATTTTGGGACTAGTTTACTGTTTTTAAAAATTAAAAACCCACAAAAATATCTATGTACATGCATGATGATTGACTTGGTTACACAAAAAGAAACTAACCTTAGGCTACCTGTATTTCTCTCTTTGGTTCGACCTATACATACTTGCACGCTATGCATCTTATCGTAGAGAAAATAAATTTTAATTCCATATTTTTGCTATTAATTGAAATATGTATATTGTGGGTTGATTGCTGACTAACCGGGGTTTTTGTTTGGGGTCACTTTGACGACTGTCTGTTCGCCTTGTGGATTTACACGACCTGTGCTAAAATCCATGTTTATCAATCACTTTTAACAAAACATATTTAGACTACAAATCTATTAGTCAAAATTAATTTTTTCATCACTCGCTAATAGAACTTCCTGTCTAGGAACGGTTTTCTCGTGTGCATTTGATATAGTGTAAAATTTCAGTTCTATATTGCATCTCACATATAAAGAGCTAGAGGAAATATAACTCTTCTTATTCAAGCATTCATCATTATTTTCTCGATCTCATTGGCGTTTATGATTCCCTCTCTTAGTTTTTCGAACCTAGGATAATGGAATTGGGACTGGATGGTAGACATGAATACTTTTGTGGACTAATTACATTGACAACTAATCTCTAAAATCAGGACTACTAATTGAATTAGACCAAAACAATTGACCAAAATTAACCCTTGTTTGTGGGAGAGCAACCCGTCATTGTCTGATTTACTTGCAAGTGAAACAGAGACGACACTAGGATAGAGCCAAGCTAGGATTTTCAGATAGACTACTAGTTCAAGAAAATGATTAGCCACTTTTAGTGAGAATCTACGGGTAGATGGTAAATAGTCCGGATTTCTTTAGCAGAGTCGGAGGTTTCGAGGACACCGTGAAAGGCTATGTCCTTAAGAAACATGTAGCCGTATCTATATGGTCCACACTTACTCCTATACTGACTAATAGTGGGTGCAACTATTTGTAAGAATTAGGATAGTTTGTAAGGAAGTACAAGCACCTAACAACTCGTTAATCTTTCATTACTTGCATTTATCACCAAGTAAAACTAACAAGATAATTCAGCTGAACTTTTACGACCATCACATGTAGAGTTGGTGAATTTGGGGTTTGCTCTAGCCTTTGTTTTGTGTTTGTCTGTGTGCGCTATCCTATACTTGTATGTTTTCTACCTAGATCCGCTTACATTCATCCATTCCTCTTCAAGATGTCAGGATATTGGTCATCATATCCAGGTTACTCCTCTTCGAACATAATCTTATCAATTTCACCTTCTTATTCCTCCTCATATCCCCATTTAGACCGCGAAGTCAGAACTTTGACAGACTTCTCCACTTCTTCGCATTTCTCTCCTATTCCACATTCTAGCACTCCGGATCCAATTCCATCTTGAGATGACTCACCATATTCTCGAGAGCTTGTTGGAATTAAAGAACCATTCAATATGCAAGCCACAATTGAGACGAATAACTAGCAGAATTACCTACCCCCACATACTTCATCTCTTCTTCATATGAATGATGGGACAAGTCAACAAATCACACATACACATACTGACTTGATCTTAGGTTACAACTTGGTCGATCGAACAACCCGAATGGAGAGACCTGTACATAATGATTTCCCAAACTTGATTGACTTTAGTAATCAAGCTTACATTGACCAACCCTCAAACCACGATTCTGAGAGCCTACGCGGAAAGGGGACTGAACTCATAAATTCAATCTATGAGCCCCTTATTTATCAACTCCACCTTAAGAGGCTCCAACCAATATCTACCAATTGAATGGTCCATACTCAACCTATCGTTACATACCAGAGTCTAGGTATGTTGAGTGCGAGACTTCAATATCTCAGCAGTATCCTCCAATTGAATAGAACTCTCCCATGATTCGTCATGAGATTTTTTTGGAGGATGACATTTCTAGACTTATCGAAAAAATAAATCATTTGGTAACAAGTTGAGGATGTCACTGAAATATTTCACTCAATTTCTACCAGCTTGGGTATGAAAGTGGAAAAGGAAATAAGTGGATTTGATTTTGAAGACCAATCAGATACAAGGAAACGCACACACTCTGTATAGCAGGAGTCCATTATACCTCCCTCTTCTACTAAACACTTGCCCTCCAATCTTGAGTCTGCATTTTCTCCCTCCCCTCCTTTACATATAAAAAAAGCAAAAAAAATCAAAAGATCCAAAAGGTCAAAAAAAGAGAAAAAAATAAAAAATCACATAAAAATTGAAAATGACTTTAAAAAATTGGATCCTACCCTTAGGGAAGCCACTGCTGAGGAATTAATTATTAAGCTTCCCTTAATAAAGGCCATAGATCGCTTCCCTTAATAAAGGCCATAGATCGCTTCCCTGCCCTCAAAAGATTTGTGAGGAGTAAAATAATGACCAAGAGGTCGAGCAATAAGAGGACAAGGACTGAGAGACATATAGAGTCTATGGCCACCTCCTTGGTGATGGGGAGAAAGACTAAAAGCTGTAGAGTGAAGCGGTTGCCTAGGGTTGAATGTGAGGTCAAAGACACTACCTTTACCCATGCGAGAATCGATGATGACTCATCACTAAATATCCTCCCAACCTTCATGTTTGAAAAGCTCAAACTCGATCCAATCAGGAAGTCGAGAAAGATCGTTCAATTAGCTGATCGATATATCAAACGGTTGCGAGGAACCATTTCAGTCATCATTACTTTCCAAGGTGCTCTACTCTAGGTAGACTTCACAGCCATTGACATTGAGCACCAAGGAGAGTTTATCCAGTATCCTATTATTCTCAAGAAGTCATTCTTAGCCTCGGCTAAGGCGAATATAGATTGTGAGACTCAGGCGATCGATTTTACAGCATTGGGAGCACTTCGACCTCACCCATTCTTTGACACACTCTACTATAAGGTAACCCACAAAGCGGTTGATAGTCGTGACCATCGAGAGGTAGATGATTCCCACTCTTTGCTACACCTAAGATAGCGATTATCGAGCCGACCGTTGGTTTAGAAATTCCCCACACAGACTCCTGCTGCTTGCATCACCACCACTATGTCAGCTTTAATAAAAGACTCACAACCTGAAGCTGTCGATGAGTCGGACAAGACTTTTGCTGATTGTCTTAACCATTTCGATGATCTGATAACTGTGACTAATAATGCCAAGCCAACTGAGACCACTATCACCTTCCCGAACGTGCGCTGACTCATAACTCGGGTTTGGTGAGGGGTCTAAAGTAGTCTACACAAGGCGAGACCACGATGTTGCTTAAGCGACCGCTCATGAAACCCAGTTAATAAATAATTAACCCACAACAAATGATGTAACAATGAAAAGCAGATACAGAGTTAAAATTTACTATAACTCTACAACAAGGATGTGTTTGTGCAAGTATGTAGAGGTCAAACACATGGAGCAAACAACTAGATTGGACAAGTGAATGTGCAAAATGGTGATTGTGAACTATTTGTCTATGTTTTTAATGTGGGTTTTTATATTTTTTATATTTCTTAATTTTTTTATATTTTTATAAGATATTTAATTTTCTATTTTTTTATTTTTATAATTTTTTTTTAATTTCTTTTTATTTTCTTTTAATATATATAATAAGGTATATAAGATATATGTATAATATAAGCTAGGGTCAGGCTTGCAAAAATCTGCCGACTAGGCCGAGTAGTCGGTCCGACTAGTCAAGTCCGGGAGGGAGGGGGGGTAGCCGACTCAACTAGGCCTAGTTGGCCATTAGTCAGTCAACCCGACTAATCGACCGGTTTTTACATCAAGATTTTATAAATGTTCTCTTTTTTGTTTTTTTTAATAATAAACTTATTCTAATATGCTTAATGTTATATTTAATGTCAATTACATCTTTTGTTTCATTATGTAAGTATAGAAAATGTACAAATCTATGCTAATACATAAGCAAACTTATTCTAATATGCAATAATGTTATATTTAAAGTCAATTACTTCTTTTAGTTCATTATGAAAGTATAGAAAATGTACAAATCTATGTATAAAAATGATTTACATATTTAAAATAATTAAAAAGTTCAAAACCGACTAATGGCCGACTAAATCCGATTAGTCGCCCGACTGCCGATTAATCCTTAGTCAGTGACCTCGCCGAATGAGTACCGACTACCGCTTTCAGCATCCTTAGCTAGGGTTGATATAAAAATCCACAAATATAATAAAAAATAATAAAATCAAATATCTTTAGGTTTTTTATTTTTTTACTATTTCTATGATTTTTTAGGAATTTTAGCAAATTTTCATAGATTTTTTAAGTAAATAAAATACTCAAACATAGGGATAAAATAAATACCTGAAATTAAAATGAAGATGTAAAATATCAAATAGAATAAAAAAATCCAAATAAATTTAAAAATAAATTAATAAAATAAAGGAAATTTAGCGATAGAAAATATATTTTTGGGATTTTCTAGGATTTTTTTATTTGATAAAGGTTTTAGGGATTTATCTATTTTTTGTGTTTTATTTCATATTTTTTAATGATTATTGGTTTGATGGTAAAAAATGCACAAATACACAACTTATATTTTTTTGGGAATTTTTCAATAGGTTTCATAATTTTTATGTATTTTCTATTGCAAATAAGGATAAAATAGGGTGTTTTTTATTTTTTAATAAATAATATAAAGTTCTAATGGAAAAAATAAAATATGATCATGAATGTAAATGCAATCAGGAGTAAACACCTATTTTTTGGGATTTTTTCGAGTTTAGTAAACATTTAAAATAAATAGATTCAATAAAGAGAAACTATACTACTAGCAAGGGTATAAATGTAAATAACAATAAGTCCATGGGTCAAAGTGCAAATTTCACAAAAGTTACAATCGAATATTTAAATTTCTGGACCAATTACATTATTCAAGACCCGCGAGGGCCTCCCTACAAAAATGCCAAGCCCACGTATATAAGTACATGAGCCACGTTTTTCGGGGGCCTAAATGCAATTACGAGAAATACAGGGCTGAACTGCAATTTATCCAAAAATATATAACTAATTTACAAAATTACTGGACTAATTTAAAATAGACAAAAGCCCGGGGGTCCCGCTGCAAAATTGCCACCTCACGTGATGTGTCACACGAGGTAATGTGGCGAAGGACCAAAACGTAAATACCATAAGCTTAAGGGACATTTTGAAAAATTAAAAAAAATATTAAAACTGTCTGTGAAAGTTTACATCCTTATACTAAATACAAAAACGACCTGTAGGGGATCTACAAATTACCCAGTCTAAGTGCGTGATCCAACGGTGGCTTTCGATACACTTGACATGTGGCAGCTCTAAAATGCGCGATGACGCTTCGATCCGGACGGTAGGGATTAGATCTCCGCGAAGAGATCAATGGTTGACATGCGTTCGATCGGATAGTGGCTATATGGCCTTGAATAACTGGTGATGATCCAATGACTGCGAAGGGCGGCAGAAGAACAGGGAAGCCAACTGGCCAAAGAGAGCTCCATCCGGCCAATCCGCTCCCCCCGGTGTTCATTGAAGCTCCAAAAGTGCCGAGTATCTTCCTGGAATGGTCCTGTATCCACCAAGGGCGCCAAAACAACCGGAGAAGCACTGGAGCTCATCTACGAGGATGGAGGAGCAGACACACCCCAGGTGCTTGCGGCACGACACAAAATCACCCCAAGTGGGAGTGGTGTACTCTGTTACTGCAATAAAAGGTGATGGAGTCGAGGGAAAATTGCCTCGACCTCATAGCGGAGCGATTGGGCACGTAGGCTACGAAAAGGATGTTCACCGGAGCGAGCTCTGACGAACGACTAACGAGGGCAAAATAAATGCGAAATGCAAGAATAAAAGTCAAAAACTGATCTAGGGTTTTATCTAAGCCAGAAATTCAAGAATAAAAGTAAGAAATAGACCTCACATAGATGGAGACAAGGAATTTAGGACTTCAACGGCCATTGGCTAGAGATGGGAATGGAGCTGCCCCTAGACCATGCACGACACCACCTCGTTTGCTGGAGGAGATCCTTTTACCATCTCCAGTCGAGAGCACAAGAGAAGAGGGGCCTAGCTAGGTCAAACAGGGTTAAAAGTCAGAGGGAAGGTGATGGGCATGTTATGTACAAGAGATCTGGGCGCTCAAAGAACGATGAAGATCGAGCGTATAGCGGCTCCAATCCTCGAAGAAAGCATCGGGCGAGCATGCTCGATGAACAAGGAGAAAAATCTAAGAAGGGATTAACATGAATTTGTGCCAGACGTGGCCTCGAAAAACCTGAGAAGAAGAGACAAAAAAGAGGGCTGACACTGGCAGGAGACTGGTCATAGAATTGACCTGCGATCAACTCTCCTACTCACTTGGTTGGTCGACATGGACAAACCATGAAAAACCTGCTGGAAAAGATTTTAAAAATCAATAAAAAATAGTAATAGATTTTAATAATTTTAGATTTTAAAATAAAAAATATTTATTATTTTATAAAGTATTTTATTATGATTTTTATTTATTTTTTTGGGTTTTAGAATTACAAGTTTCTTTTAAGCGGCTATATATAGGTATATTCATATATGTATTTAATTTATTATTATATATTTATAACTTATTTTTATAGATTTAAATATACTTTTATTATATTTTTCTGATATAACATCCATAAATAAATAG
Source organism: Ottelia alismoides (assembly GCA_037367405.1). Taxonomy (NCBI): domain Eukaryota; kingdom Viridiplantae; phylum Streptophyta; class Magnoliopsida; order Alismatales; family Hydrocharitaceae; genus Ottelia; species Ottelia alismoides. The sequence continues at coordinate 702,245 of JAZKJV010003654.1, forward strand.
AAGTATTCATTGTAGAGGTATAATTATAGGTATCTTACCTATGTATATTAGAATTTATTTTATTTTGGTGTTTTATTTAATGTTTTATTCCTATTTAATATGTACATATATTATAAATAATATTTACAAAATTATAAAAATATATAATTATAAAAATAATGATCCATAATTACAATAAATATTTTAATCTGTATAGCTATACAATAGGGGTCCAAAACCTAACTTTCACATCTTAACTCCAAAAAATATGAAACCAACTTCATTAAATTGGTTATTAAAAGTTATATACAATTAAGGTGATTTTAACATATTTTTAGTTTTTATTTGAGATATATGGGTATGGAAAGTTGGGATTTTGGAAACTTATTTAGAGTATAACTTTTCTCTGCATTTATTTTTGTATGGAATAAATTTTGTATTTTTCTATATTTTATTGTCTACAACTTTCATGTTCAAAATTTTATTATTTGAAGTAAAAAAGTGGAACTAGAAATAGGTCCCAAAAATGAATAAGAATGAATAAAATAAATATGAATTTTTACTAGATTTTGGCCCTTATCTCCCCTACTTTATTTCTGGTAGACCTAGTCATCGAGATACGTAGGTCTCGGGGTTTAGGGTCATAAAGTATTTTCAATATTTTATCTTTTATTTTCTTTTTTTATTCTATAATTTTGGTATTAAAAACTGTATTTTATACACTATTTACACAATGATGCATGAATGTTAAAATGCATGAACTAAAGGTATTTACACGCATTTACTAGTGTTTTTAAGGCCAAAATTATTGAATAAAGGTGATGAAATGGAGATTCATCACCCCCTATGCTTGCCTTTGCTAGTCCCTAGCAAACACTTATGTAATAAGTACAGAAAAAGAAAAACAAAAGAAAATGAAAAGAAAGAAATTGGATTGAATTTAATTTTCAAACTTGTCTTCACAAAGTCAAAGTTTGGAGCTTAAGTCGGACCTTTGGAATTTTAGTGCAGGTGAAACCTTACTAGGAATCAGATTCGAAATCCAACAACCTTCGAGAATCCCAAAACTCTGCTCAAGTCCCCTCAATAGCCAGGTCAGAAAACATCAACTCATACACAAACCCTTATGACTATGAATCTGACTTGTACGGTGTAAGTGATAGTGGCTCTCCCCAACTGAAATGACAAGAGACTAACTTCTCCAACATGACAACCCAGTGATTTCCCAATCCAACAACTCTTTCCTCGAGGAGCGGGGTATTCCCTTCTAAGTTCAAGTGACAACCGGTTCAAGAGGAGGGGGTGGAGAGAAGAATGGACAGTAGACAGTGTAGCAACCTATCCTAGGATGCAAGACTAGTGTAGTCAAGTCTTCCAGCTGCAGGCTCACATGTTTTGACTTTGAAGCTCAAGCTTGCTTATTTTCTATACAACATATATACATATTCTGGTAGGCATTTTATTTTTAGCCAGGCCTGTCCACGTTTTTGAAGTTTTTTTTGCAATACTATTTACAACAACATTTACATAAGGAGTTTTTCCTCTTGAGCCCGTAGACTATACATATTTTGATGCATTATTGCAACCCACACTCTCCTGTCTTTAGACAACATTGCCACTGGACGAATTGGGGTGCACTTCCCTCCTTAGACGAGGACAAATGTTTCCATTTGTGTGTGTCTCATACTAGCAATTCCAATACCCTCACCATTCCAGCTGAGTTGAGCCAAGTGAAAGGTGCATGTGTCCAAGTTAGGTCATTATCAACAAGAGTCGTGCGCATATTCTGAAATAATCTATTTAGGCATTCAAGAATCCGTTGAACCAAGTCTCGTGATCCTCAAAGAATTAAGTCAACTAGACCTGAAGTATCTCAATTCCAGCTCCTATAAGGTTCCTTTTATTAGGTAGATTTAAGGTCCAACCAAGCTCCAATCTTCGGATTTTACTTAGACTTGTTCAATTACCATACTCAATCCGAAAAATGCTAATGTTATGCAAATGTTATGCAGAATGCATAAAATATTTTTGTTATACAATTTTCAAAGTTTTGAACTTTTTTATGGATTTTTGAAAAGATGACGCACATGTAATTTTTTTGTATTTTAAAAAAGATTTTGCAAATGTTTCTGTATTTTTAATTTTTGAAGATGTTTTTGTGATTTTTGAAAACAAAACATTTTGGATAAAAATCGATACAAATCTTTACAAGGAGATGCATCTTATATTTACAAGAATTAGAGTTTAAGAATTTACAAGGGGTAAGTGGTCAATTATATATATATACAATTTATTACAGAATTTTAGTGTGATGTGTATATTATTCAAACTTATATAAAAATCATTGTACAAACAATTTTGGAAACTATAGTCCAAAATAATTTTTACAAAGAATTTTTACAAACATGTACACACATTTGAAAATCATTTTGCAAAGGTTTTTTAAATAGTATATGTAGATTTTCAAATATTTTTTGCAATCATTTTTCAAACCATTTGTAAATTATTTTTCAAACACTTTTATTTCACATAAATAAAATAATTTTTTCAAATAAAATAATTTTACAGAGGTTTGAAAATATTTAACAAAATGTTTTCTAAATAATTTTCAAAAGCTTATTCAAAGAGATTTTCAAATTATTTTTCAAACATTTTACATAAAATATTGTTACCTGATTTATTAATCAGTAAATAAAAAAATAATTTGAGTAATAATATTCATCTTTTATTAAGTGTTTTTAGTGAATTTAACAGTATTATTAGCCATGATTATTAAGAAAAATATGAAAGTACGAGTTATGCTAAAGTATATACGACCCCCCATACTTAGCTTGAGCTATGTCCTCATAGATCAGAGAGAAAAAGAGAAGACATAACGCGTACTGAGTATAGAAAGTCTAATGAATTATTGAATGGAGTAATGAATGAACGAATGAGAATTTGACCGTCCCCCCAATACTTATGATCAAATAATCCTAAGTATAGCAAACTGTACACACAGTAGAGAGGGTCAAGGGTGGGAATGAACGGATCGTACTCAGACTGTCTCCCCCTATATTTATTGTAAGATATCCCTAACTATATACAAGAAGAGGAGATAATGGAGAGGATCGAAAAATGAAAGAACTCGGGGCGCACACCCCCTATTCTTAAGACAAAGTACGTCCTAAGTATAGAAGACTGACAAAAAAGGGGGCGACACCTTTTTCGGTAGAAAAAGAAAATAGAAAAGGAAAAGAAGAAAAGAAGAAAAGAGATCAGAAAATGGAAGAAAATAGAAGAGGATGTACACATCACTCCCCCTATACTTAGGGTGAAAGAAGCCCTAAGTATAGGCAACAACAAGAGTGATGAAACGTAATGACGAATGAACACTTGGCTCATCCACCCCCCTATAATTAGGACAAAGTACACCCTAAGCAAGGAAAACACGAGAATGGTGTGGATGAGAAAAACAGAATATGGATAGAGATAAATGGATTTGAATATACAATAGAGTGGATGCACAAAGGATCAAGAAGGTAGAAAGCGAACCTTCTTACTAGACCGCTGAGCGATGGATCTGACAAGGTGCAGGTTGATATCAGGGTGCAAAGTGGATGGAAGTCGATCAGGATCGACCTGGTGCAGATTCTCAGCAGTCGAGGAGTTAGAAGGCACATACGAGTCAGTGGAAGTAGTGTGGCTAGGTCCGGCCTTGGGTGTCTCGCTGATATCGAAGTGAAAAGGGACGAACTCATCATCATCGTAAGAAGTGTAGTCAAAGTCGTCATGCAAGGTCTCTCCTAAATCAAAACCAAAAGGAACGAACTCATCAGTGGAAGTAGTCGAATCATATTCATCGGCTACAGTCTCAACCGGATCATCATGCTCATCAAAAGGCCCAAATTCCTGGATAAAAGCAACAAGATCAAATTCGAACTTTTCAGTCTCATTTGAATCTAACTGAACATGGACAGACTCATCAGTGAAAGGAGTCAAGTCTTGTCCATCCTATCTAGTCTCTGAATCTGCCCTCCGCTCAATGGTGTCAATCATGTAAATCCTGTCGATGTCATCAACAAATCGTCAAATGCCAGAAGAAGGAACTCTGAGGTCCATGCTTTCCGGGTCTTCCTCCTCAGTGAGGAATTCTCGAGTCTTAGTGGAGTCCAACAAACAACAAAAGTCTCTGATCGTCTCATTAAGGTCATGGTCCTCAGGGTCAGCTAGAATAGGTGAAGCCACATAAGGTGTAGGTCTCTGATCGACAGTGGGTGCAGTGATGATCACTTTGCTTTCATCAATAGGACGAAAGCGAATCTCTCATGATCCATAGTCAATAATGATCCTCGCAGAGGCGAGGAATGGTCGTCCCAGGATGTATAGAGAGCGCTCCCTGTGGAGGTCTCCATGGGCAATATGACAAACTCAACAGTGTACTTCATGCCCTAAATCGAAATGACAGTGTTTTCAAGGATACCCTTTGGCCTCTTGATAGATCCATCGGCAAACTGAACGATCATCCTTGTTTTCTTTAAAGGACATAAGTGAAGAGACTGTACCAGCGAGAGGGGTATGATGCTAATCAAAGCACTACCGTCCAGGAGAGAGTGTGATCACATGTGTGGTCAGAGATGGTGCAGCTAATGAAAGGTGTAGCAGTGTTCCTTTTCCTAGGAAGTTGGTAGTGTATGATGGAGTGGGTCGTGGCCATGGTCAATATGTGACACTCAGATTTGCTCCTCTGCTTTTGCTTCTTATAATGAAGAGCACATAATTTAGTCATGGTCTGGGGGAGTGGGGCATCAATGATCTCATGAATAGCGGCCACCGCTTCAGGTTCAGTCAACAGTATTTTGAATTTTTGGATCTCTTCCATACAAGGGAGGATATCACAATCATCATATACACGAGGATAACCAAGAGTAGTCTGTACAGTGGCATCTTCCATACAAGGGAGGATATCACAATCATCAATGTTGTGGAGAGAAGTATGAGGCTTGATAATGCGACTGAGGCGGATATGTACAAAAGTAGGAGGAAAGTCCTCCTAAAAAAAGGGAGGTGGATTGGCTAGAGGGTACGAGGAGTCCGCAAAGTTCGGATAAAAATTGATCCAGTCGGTCATCACAAAATCAAAAGGAAAATGATTAGGGAGAGCATGAAGGTCAAATCTAGAGAGGAGGAAAATGAGCAAATGCGCAGAGGCGATCTATGATACATACAAACAAACACAAATAAAATTCACACAGAACAAACCCCTCAATTCACCTACTCAACTTGGTGACGATTGCAAAAGTGCAGTCTTTTTATCTTGTATTTTTTAGAGTTAGATGAGAAGTACAAAATGTTGTCCAATCACTTAGGAGGCTGAATAGGATTTTGGCACTACTCCTTGGTGTGTACGCGAGAAGATAAAAGTGATGACAATGAGGGGATTACTCGCCCCAAAATAAAATTTTTCTTTTTGATCTTTTTTTAGGATCAAGTAATATTAACAATCCCAATTTTATTGTTATCACTTTTTTGTATTTTTAATAAGAAATTCACATGCCTATTGGGGAATCAATTCCTTTAAGCTTGTAAGTGATCAAAATAAGAGGGAGAGTTGGAAAAGCAATGCAAGTGGCGAAAATGATAATGAATGCTAAAGCGTAAATGCTCACCTTGCCTCCAGCCCTCTACATACAAAGACGGTCTGCAGAACTGAAACCTATACTATATGCAAATGCAAGCCGATGAAATCGCCCTAGATGAGTAACTACTATTAATGTGAAGAACCAGATGCTAAATATCTAGAAGAGAGATCCAAATGTTCGGTCTGGAAAGTGCATTGGTGTCTGCCTTAGAAGATCATGCAAGCGTTGTATAGCACTTCTCTCGGCTCTTGATCTCAAATCCAAATAAGAAGCAATTTATACTTTGACTAAATCCAAACGTAGAATATAGGCACATGCAAATATAATTAGGTGTTTGGACCTAATACTATCGACAGGCAGTTCCTACAGTTAGGATTCAATCACACAAAAGAAAGAAAACCAACACTGAGAAACAAAATAAAAAAGGCGATGAAAATCATGGTAAAATCGACGAGGCCCCAAGGGAACAATCCCTCGGGCACTGGACCTCATGAAGAGTGAAGTGTCCTGGAGAGTCATGTTTAAGTTATTATAATAAATGCCTCTCTCTCACTTAAATTACACAAATAAATGCTAAAGTAAATTCTAAAAATTTGTCTTCAAAATTCCCTCCAAGTCCTCCTTGGTGCCAGGTCCAGTCGCCTCACGTGGGTGCGCATGTGCTCCAAAGAGGTGTTCCCCCCTCGACCCGCGTTCCTCGCAACAAAGAAAACCTAGAGAGTGGTTAGACAATTCAAACAATTATAACAAATAAAAAAAATAAAATAATAAAAGCACAAAATAGGCAAATAATCACAATCAATCAAGCAATGCCAATCCATTCATTGTTGCTCCCCGTCAACGACACCATTTAATAACTCGAGTTTGGCGAGGGGTCTAAAGTAGTCTACACAAGTCGAGACCATGATGTCGCTGAAGTGACCGCTCATGAAACTCGGGTAATCAACAATTAACCCACAACATATGATCAAACAACGAAATGCAGATGTGGAGTTAAAATTTATTATAACTCTACAGCAAGGATGTGTATAGGTGCAAGTATGTAGAGGTCGAATACATGGAGCAAACGATTAGATTGGGCACGTGAATGCGCAAAATGGTGATTGTGAACTATTTGTCTATGTTTTTAATGCGGGTTTTTGGATTTTTATTTTTTTAAATTTTTTAATTTTATATTTTTATATTTGATTTTTAATTTTCTATTTTTATATTTTCTTTATATATATTAATTTCTTTTTTTTCTTTTAATATATATAATAAGTTATATAAGATATATGTACAATATAAGCTAAGGTTGATATAAAAATTCGCAGAAATAATCAAAAATAATAAAATAAAATATTTTTGGGTTTTAATAAATTGTTACTATTTTTGTGATTTTTAGGTATTTTTGCATATTTTTATAGATTTTTAAAGTAAAAAGTACCTAAAAAATGGATAAAATAAATACCCAAATTAAAATGGAGATATAAAATATCAAATAGAATAGAAAATTATTCAAATTAATTTAAAATAAATATAATAAAATAAAGAAAATTCAGAGGTAGAAAATATATTTTTGGGGATTTTTCTAGGATTTATTATATTTTGTGAAGGTTTTAGGGATTTTTCTATTTTTATGAGTTTTCTTTTATATTTTTTAATTATTTTCGGCCTCAAGGTTAAAAATACATAAAAAATATATTTTTTGGGATTATTTCAAAGTTTTTTATAATTTTTATATATTTTCTATTACAAATAGGGATAAAATAGGATATTTTTTATTTTGAATAAATAATACAAAGTCCTTATGGCAAAAATAAAATGTGTGCATGAATGTAAATGTAATCAGTAGTAGACACCTATTCTTTGGGATTTTTTTGAGTTTAATAGATATTTAAAACAAATAGATTTAACAAAGAGAAACTACACTACTAATAAGGGTATAAATGTAAATAGCAATAAGTCCATGGGCTAAAGTGCAAATTTCAAAAAAAGTTAAAACTAAATATTTAAATTTCTGGACCAATTACAAAATTCGAGACCCACGAGGGCCACCCTGCAAAAATGCCAAGCCCACGTGCACCGGTACGTGAGCCACGCTAGCGGGGCCCTAAATGCAATTATAAGAAATCTAGGGGCTAAACTACAATTTTTCCAAAAATATGTAAATGAATTACAAAATTACTGGACTAATTCGAAATAACCTAAATCTCAGGGGTCCCGCTACAAAATTTCCACCTCACGTGATGCGTTAAATGAGGTGACATGGTGAAAAATCGAAACATAAATACTAGAAGCTCAAGGATCTTTTTGCAAAATTACAATAATATTAAAACATCCTATGAAAGTTTACGTCCTTATACTAAATACAAAAATGATCGGGAGGGGATCTACAAATTACCATGTCTAAGCACACGATCCAACGATGGCTATCGAGCCACTTGACATGTGGCAGCTTCAAAATGCGTGATGACGCTTCGATCTGGACGGCAGGGATTAGATCTCTGTGAAGTGATCAACGGCTAATATGCGATCGATCGAACGGTAGCTAGATGGCCTTGAAGAACTAGCGGGGATCCAACGACGATGAAGGGCGACGGAAGAATAGGGAAGCCAACCGACCACAGCGAGCTCCCTCCGACCAATCCATTCCCATCTGGCGTGCAATGAAGCTCCAAAAAGGCCGAGTATCTTCTTGGGATGGTCTTGTATCCACCGAGGGTGCCAAAACGGTTGTAGAAGCATTGGAGCTCACCCGTGAGGGTGGAGGAGCAGGCGCGCCCCAGGTGCCTCCAGTGCGACACAAAATCATCCCAGGTGAGAGTCGTGTGCTCTGTTCCTACAATAAAAGGTGTTGTGTCGAGGACAAATTGCCTCTACCTCGTAGCGGGGCGATTGGGGGCGTAGGCTACGAAAAGGAGGTTCGCTGGAGAAAGCTCCGGTGAACGGTCAACGAGGGTGAAACAAATGCTAAATGCAATAATAAAAGGTGAAAACTGATCTAGGGCTTTATCTAAGCTAGAAATGCAAGAATAAAAGTATGAAATAAACCTCACATGGCCGGAGCCAAGTAAGTTAGGACCTCAACAACCGTTGTCCGGAGATAGGTGTAAAGCCACCCCTAGACCATGCGCGACACCACCTCGTTGGCTGGAGGAGATCCTGTCACCATCTCCAGTCCAGAGCACAAGAGAAGAGGGGCCTAACTAGGTCAAAGAGGGTTCAAAAGTCGGAGGGAAGGTGACAGGCAGGTTTTGTACAAGAGATCTGGGTGCTCAAATAACGAAGAAGATAGAGCGTATCGCGGCTCCAATCCTCGAAGAAAGCATCGGGCGAGCATGCTCGATGAATGAGGAGAAAAATTCAAGAAGGGATCAACATGAATTGGTGCAAGACACGTCTTCGAAAAATCCGAGAAGAAGAGACATAAACGAGGTCTGACACTAGCATGAGGTTGGTTAAAGAATTGTCCCACCGTTAACTCTCCGACGCACCTGGTTGGTCCACGTGGACCAACCAGGAAAACCTGCTGGAAAAGATTTAAAAAATCAATAAAAATAGTAATTGATTTTATTAATTTTAGAATATAAAGTAAAACATATTTTTGTAAAGTATTAATTATATTATTTATTTATTTTTTTGGGTTTTTAAATTAAAGTTACTTTTTAGGGGCTATATAAAGGTATATTCATCTATGTATTTAAGTATTTTATTTTTACTTTGTATATTTAATTTTGTTAATTTCATTTATTATTTTATATATTTATAAATAATTTCTATAGACATAGATATAATTTTATTATATTTTTCTGATATAATATCCATATTTAAATATGTGATATTTGTATAGGTATAATTATAGGTATTTTACCTATGTATTTTATACTTTATTTTATTTTGATGTTTTCTTTAATGTTTTATTCCTATTTTAATATGTACTATATTATAAATAATATCTACAAAATTATAAAAAAATAATATTATAAAAATAATGAACAATAAATAAAATGAATATTTTAATCGGTGTAACTATACAATAGGGGTCCAAAACCTAACTTTCACACCTTAACTCCAAAAAATATGAAAATACCTTCATTAAATAGCATATTAAATGTTATATACAATTAAAGTGATTTTGGTATATTTTGCGTTTTTATTTGATAGATATGGGTCTGGGAAGTTAGGATTTTGGAAACTTATTCATAGTACAACTTTTTTCTGTGTGTTATTTTTGTATGTAAATTTTGTATTTTTCTATATTTTATATCTACAACTTTCATGTTCAATGTTTCTTTATTTGATGTATAAAAGGGTAATAAAAATAGGTCCCAAAAATGAATAAGAATGAATAAAGTAAATAGGAACTTTTATTGGATTTTGGCCCTCATCTCCCCCTACTTTATTCCTTGTCGACCTAGTCATCGAGATGCCTAGGTCTCGGGGTTTTAGGTCATAAAATATTTTCAATATTTTATTCTTTTTCTTTTCTTTTCTTTATTCTATAATTTTGGCATTAAAAACTGTATACACAATGATGCATGAATTTTAAAATGCATGAATTAAAGGTATTTACACGCATTTACTAAGGTTTTTAAGGGCAAAATGATAGAATAAAGGTGACAAAATGGTGATTCATCATTGACCCTTCAGGAATATTATAATCTATATGGAGACTCGTCTAATGAGGAATCCATGGTTAGCTCTGCACCACATCCTAGACCATTAATAAAGGAGATAACCAAGATTGAATTCACCCCACCCATAAATAAGGTTGCTCCTTCCTCTAGTCAGTTATGTAGTGAGAGGAAGTCGAGAATTGATTCCTCAAGGTGTTCCCCCGAACCCCTCAAAGCGCATCACTCTCCTCTCCCTCTCAATGATTCAAGTTCTACAAAACTAACTAAGAATGTCTCCTTCAACATACAGGAGAAGGAATTTTTCGAGCAAGCAGTTATGTAGTGAGAGGAAGTCAGGTCGTGATGAGGTGATTTATATGAGTGAGCTCAGTTCGGTTGTTCTTGAGCCATATCTGAGCAAGCAGTTGTATGTCGACCCTCGTTGTACAATCCATATACCTCTCTATTATTCATCTGAAGACGATTCCAATAGCGACACATATGTATATTACCCACCAACTGTCTCCCACAAGAAGGTTCGTCACAAACCTTCTTGATCTTTGTATGTTCTCACTCCTCTTTGTATTTATTTTATTTCTTTTATTTCCCTCCCTCCATAGTGATTCGTATCACTCGACCTGTCTCCATATCGTTTCATTTTATGGCTACACTTAGGATGACTAGATTCTAAGTATAGGGGGGAGTGACCCGAGTCTCGTGACCATTTTTTGTATATTCTCTAGAAACCATCACTTCTCATACCCATTCTTATCCATACTTAGGTTGACCTGAGCCTAAGTATAGGGGGGACCGATGCCTGCCCTTTGTATATACTCATCCATTTCTCCTTTTAACCTAGTCCACCCCATTTTTTCTCTTATTCTACACTTAGGTTGCCAGAGCCTAAGTATAGGGGGGATCGAGTTGTGTACATTTTGTTATTTTAGCTCTCCTACGCTTAGCATAAGCTATGTATTTTCTTTGCTTCTTGTACTTTGAGGACATAATACACACTAAGAATAGGGGGGCATGTATATATTACATATATACTTTACCAATAGCTCGTACTTTCTTGTATATTTGTATATATTATATAATAATTAGGGGGGGGTAAAATTATGAAAACAAAGTTTTGTATACTTGTATATTTTATGATAATTGTATAATTTTGTAGAAATTCATGTAAATAATAATTTTGTAAAATTGTTGTAAAATAGGAAGTATACCAGAAAATTGAAAAAAAGAGAAGTATAAAATAAATATAGGCTTCTTATTTACTCTTTCATATCATCCATGCATTTTTTTAAAATGTGTATGTCTTGCACTTAGTTCACCTGTATTGCATATGCATATCTAGCTTATGCAAAGTGAAAAGATAGTGGGTTCTGAACCGAGTTATGAATAGAAGTTGAGGATGGATTTGATTTGACCTTAATCTACCTAATTTCAAAGGAACCTTATAGGAACTGGAGTTAAGATTTTTCAGGTCAAGTGACTTAATTCTTTGAATCCGTAAGTCTATGTTCACATGTAATCTTGATTGGTCTAAGTAGAATATTCCGTACACACGCATAATTCTTTTAGACACTGACATAACTTGGACAAGCACCAAGCACATAGCTCGCACTTTCACGTATTTTTGTACATATTATGTAATAATTACGGGGGGGCGGTACATTATGAAAAAAAATTGTATACTTTTATATTGTATAATACTTGTATAATTTAGTAGAAATTCATGTAAATAATACATTTATACAATTATTGTAAAATAGGAGGTATACCAAGAAATTTAAAAAAAAAGAAGTATAACATAAATATTGCCTTCTTATTTACTCTTGCATATCATCCTTGCATTGTTTTTTAAAAAAATGCGTGTGTCTTGCACTTCATACATCTATATTGCAATTCGTATGCTTATCTAGCTTATGCAAAGTGAAAATCTAGTGGGTTCTAAACCAAGTTATAAATAGAAGACGAGGATGGATTTGATTTGACCTTGATCTACCTAATTTCAGAGGAATATTATAGGAACAGAAGTTAAGATTTTTCAGGTCGAGCGACTTAATTCTTTAAGTTAGCAAGTCTATGTTCATGTGTCATCTTGATTGGTCTAAGTGGAATATTTTGTAGACACACACACACACGATTCTTTTAGATAGTGACCTAACTTGGACAAGCACCATGCACATAGCTCTTCATTGATGAGGCAGTGAGGAGGTAGAATCCTTTTGCTTGGAGTAGCACATGGGGGGAAACATCCGTCCTCCTCTAGGGAGGGTAGTGCATCTCAACCTAGTCTAGTGGCATCGACGTCTAATGATGGGATGCTATGGGTTGCAATAATAATTCAAAACAGGGATAGCCTACTGGATCAAGAAGAAAAACTCCTTATGTACATGTTGCACCTTTTATATTGTCCAAAAAAGAAGAAAAAGAAAAATCTCCAAAAAAGTTAGACGGGCAAAAGGTTAAAAAAAATCCAATCGGAGAAAAAAAAGAATAAGCAAGGCATATGCTTCAAAGCCTCATACCATGGAAGCCTACAACTGGAGACTTGGCTACACTGGTCAAGCTCCACGGATATGTGATTACACTGATCATAATACTTTATCTTCTCTACCCCCCTCTTCTTGAGTCAGTTGCATTTAAACTTAAAAGGGAATACCCCGCTCCTCAAGGAAAGAGTTTCTAGACTGGGGAATTAGAGTTACCTTGTTAGCGAAGGCTACTTATTTGTCATTTCTAATGTGAAGAGCTATATTTCACTTACACAGTACAAGTAAGATTCACAGTCATCATAATTTTTGTATGAGGATTTATTCTAACCTGACTGTTGAGGCACCTTGAATAGAGATTTGTGGAACTTAAAGGTTGTTAGGTCTTAAATTCAATTCCCAATAAGGTTCAACCACACTATTAATCTGAAGGTTGAGTCGAGCTCTATTTTCACCTTTTGTTCATGACCTTGGTATAGAACCCAACATTATTTCACTCTTGCATTTCATTTTAGTTGCTCGGGGAGGAGCATGGTTTATGTATAGGGGGTTGATGAATATATGATTCATCACTCTAAAAGCTGAAAATAGAGCTTTGTTCCCGAGTAATTATCTGCATATCTCCACTTATATTGCATAATTAGCATTCATGCATGTGTAAATAACATGTGTATTTTAGCATTCATATTTTCATAAATAAGAAGCCTGAAATTCTGTGTACATATTCACTTGTATAATAGATAACTTCACCTATTTGTATCTATTTTATACTAACTCCAAATCCAATAAAAGCAAATTCATTGTGTACATATTAATGATAAGAATAAAAGAAAATATAAAAAATTACTAACTTGAAATGTTGACAAATAAACCCAAAACGTAATTCTGGAACAGACAGACGAAAATATAAAATTCTCTCTCATATAGTGTCTGATTTAGGTCTACTCATATTTAAAGTAATGTACATTCAAAGATCTTCAAAATAAGACCTATTTCATAAAAATCAGAGTTCATATGCGAAAGTTGGATTTTGGGCCCCTATTGTATATTGTATATATTGACCCAAATACCGTTTATTTTATATTTTTATTTTCTTAGTTATTAAAAATAAAAAAATAGATTCAGTTGTAAATATTCTTTTCATATTCTTTCTTTTTTATTTTGATTTTCTCTTATTTAAAAATGACAAAAAATTGTAAAAGATAAAAATCCAGTATTTTATATATAAGATACTACCCAAAAATAATTTTTGTACATATGGCTTCTTTTAGTTTTAAGTCTTTCACAAAAGATGTAATCTCTCGAGGCGAGCAAATTTTGTGTTGACCATGTTTTGATTTGACCCCTTTTGTTATTTCTTTTTGATTTTTTTATATTTAATTTTTGATTTTTCTAGGTACGACACGTGGCAGCTCCTGGAGCCACCATGTGTCACCCTATTTTATATTATTTTAGTAATTTATTTTAATTTTTGTACTTATTATTTATTATTTATTTATTATTTTTAATTAATTATTTATTTTATTTTCTTTTTAATTTAATTTTTATATTTTTCTTCCATTTTTATTTTTCTCTTCATTATTTTTCGTAGCCTACTTATTTTATTTTTATTATATTTTTTTTCTTTTACTTCTTCTCAACTCTAAATTCCCACCCAAGCAACCAACTTTCATTCTGCCCCATCTTCTACAACTCCTCAAACTTCCACCACACTTCTTTTCCAACTTCCCCATCATCTTCCTCCTTCTTTTATTCCCCTCACCCTCTACATTTTTCTTCACCTGCCATAAGGGGAGTGAACGAGAACTCCCTCGAGCATCTCTAGTGACAACAGGGATCCAACCTTGGTTGATCCATGACCATTCCTTCTCCCAAGCGGGATCCGACGAAGAGCCTTCATCATTGTTGCCGCAACTCCGCAAAAACTTGAGCTCCACCACCTACGCAGGTGTCGAGCAACGATCAGAGGATCTCTGTCCTCTTTCCCAAGGGAATGCACCATCCCTTCCAGGTGATATTTTCTTTCCTCTTTCTTATCTTCCTTGATTTAGTTTTCAATTCCCCTTCTGTTCTCCATCTATAATTAAATCGAGTCAATCCTTTAGGTAGATTCCACCTCCAATCTCTCATCCTTCTCCGTCAGTGCCCCCCCAACCACCACATCAAACATCTACGCGATCCTTGCAAAGGACCAAGCTCCATTGGGCCGCCATCTTTCTTTGCCTCGATTTGGACCTTCATCCCATTCATACCCCACCTTATTCTCTTCGACTCCAAGCACATAAACCATAGAAGATTCACCTTCCTCTTTGTGCTAACATTTGCAGGAATCCCAACCATTTGTAGAAACATCTTCAAGCCTTCAGCAGGAGCCGGGCTCCTTCTTTGAGCATCGCTCAACGTTGACTACCAATCTCTCCCACCTTCCTCAATCACCAAGGCACCATCAATGAGCTACACGACCCTCTTCACCACCAACACACAGGACCATAGCAGGAGCGCATTCCAGCCTCTCAACTGAGTCTCCACCACACCCGCCTCGGCTTGCGTGCCCTACCAGATTGGTTCGTCGTATGTAGACTGACGAGGAGCCCTCAACTTCGCCGATCACCTTACCTCGTCCTGACCACGATGCACCAGGTGCCATGTGCCCTCCACCTCCAGAATAGGGAACCTCCTCTGAAGCAACATCAACCTCTCCTTCCCCCTCTCATGTATAGCCTCAGGTGGTGTGTCCCTCCCCCTATCCTCATCCTCACGTATCGAGTACATGAGGGATGGAGAAAATTGCTTCAAAGGCCCCGAAGTTCTGCGTATACCCAAGACAACCCCTTCCAGCTGGACCACATGTGCGGTGCACATGTCTCAGTTGCAGAATTGCACACTGCCCCTGACCTCTTGGACAGTTACACTGACACCCCCTCTAGTTGAACATCACATGCAATGCACGTGCACCAGTGGTGAATTTGAACATCTGCCTTGCGAGTCATGGTAATTGCATTATAGTCCACTTCAACATATTTTAATTAATTTTTTCTCAGTATTTGCATTTAGAACGTGCATTCATCTTGTAATTTTGAACATTCATTTAGCATCATTTTAGTATTTTAAAAATTTCATATTGTAGAACAATTGATGCTACATCATTGTGGATCTTGAATGTATTTTTGTGAAACATGCATTATTTAATATAACTATTCTGTAAAAAATTATGTATTTTCCCCATTATGTGTTCATTAATTCATATTAAATAATCACTATTCCAAAAATTTCTAAAAAGTCACAATAGGTAGATTTTATGTTGTTTTACTTTGTGCCCAATTTTCATGTCATTTGCACACATATTGAGGCCATACTAAATGAAATGGTGAATTTAGTATTTGATTTTTAATTAATTATGGATATCTTTCACATAGACCTATCTAGGATAAATTAATTTATGGAAAATATTGATGTTTGATAATTATTAAAATTAGTTTTTCTAAATCACCTAGTCTGCATATTTTAATTCATAATTATTTCATTTCGCATCCAAAAATTCCAAAAAATTGTAGTAGCTTAATTTAATCGCATTTCACATTCTAGTTATGTTTCATAACTTTTAGACATTGTTTGAATGAAAATTTCATTTTAGTCCCTAAACTTCACCAAAATTGCATTTCACTTATTTATTGCATTTAAAAATTTTAAAATATGCCTCTCCAAAAACCTAATCTCTAGATCGACTAAAACCTAACCTAAGGAGATAGTGGCCTCCTTGAGTTCAACCTTGGGCTTGCCCAAGTAAAAAAATGATCGCTCTCTTTAATTAAAAATAAATAAATTTGTGGTTTTTTTTTAATTTAGCTTTGCTCGACTGCAATGAACAATTAAAAGTTAATTCCAACAAATTAACTAGGGTAAATACGAGATATATTAGTAACCAGTCTCTTGAGGATGTTGAATGCAAGGAGTACCTTATCATCGACAAGAAACTTAGTATCCTTGCTCAGAAACCCAGCAAGAGGTCGAGCAATATTTCTTAAGTCTTGGATAAATCGCTTTGTAAAGTCCAACATGCCTTAGAAAAGACCTCACCTACTTCAGTGTTCTGGGAGCTTCAAGATTTGTAATGACAACCACCTTGGCTGGGTTGACCTCCATACCTCTTTTAGGGATGACGTGGCCTAATATAATCCTGTTAGCGACCATGAAGTGGCTCTTTTCCCAAGAGAGCACTAGATTGACTTCACATCATGTTATAAGGACTTGGTCTAGATGCATCAGAAAAGAATCAAAATCATCACCACAGATCGAGAAATCATACATGAAAACCTCTAGAAAAATGCCTACCATGTCAGCGAACGCAACCAACACACCTTTGGAATGTAGCGGGAGCTTTACAAAATCCAAAGGGCATTCAGCAAAAGGTGAAGGTGCCAAACAGACAAGTAAATGTAGTTTTCTTTTGATCGCCATGGGTGATTTCCATTTGGATAACCCGGAGTACCCATCGAAGAAACAAAAGAACACTTTCCCTACTAGTCTTTCGACGATCTAGTCAATACAGGGTAGAGGAAAGTGATCTTTCTTGATCGTTGATTTCAGGTGCTGGTAATCTACAAGGACATGTCAAGAAGTAGGTACTCGGGTCGAGATCTCCTCTCATCTCTCAATTTTTTTATCACAATGATCCTGACTATTTTCAGAACCATGTACAATGAGCTAACCAATCTAGAATCAAAGATAGTATAGATAATGCCTGCCTCACACCATTTCATTATTTCTTTCATGTTAACTTCCCAAAGATTAGTATTCAACATGCTTTAAAACATAAAGGACATCATGTTATCATCCTATAAGTAGATATGGTGTGAACATAGTATCCCTCAGAGATCTGAAATATTTCAACCAAGGGCCATGCAGTTTTTCTCTACAACCTATGGCAAGCAAGATTCTTGATCAACAATTAGTTATGAACTAATGATGATCGAATACTATTTAGGATCACCCACAAGGAAGGTAAACTTAAGATTTGCTGGAAGCGGCTTTAGCTCAGGTGGAATAAGATTTGATTTCTTAATTATTTCTAAAACTACACTTGCTGCTGGTGAATGATGCATTAGTGTTTTAGGTCCACCTCATTTACTCTAGGTTCAGAAAATGTGACACCGAATATATCTGCAATTATTCCTTCTTGTTCGATTTGGGATGGATATTCATCAAACAAATGGACCAGCTCTTCAGATTCTACCTCTTTAGTGGCAATGGAGAAAAACTCAACTGTGCTTTCAAGGTCTTCATCTAGGAAGACGAATTCCTTAGTATCGATTTCAACCCCCAAAGCATATGTATCTCTGATATCCTCAAGTATGTCATAATCGACTGCAAGAACGGTCATCCATCTCTCTGATGTGTTATCTTGATTCTTTGATTTGGCATATATATCTATTGTTACCTTTTGCTGTGGGAGCAAACGGTGATCTTTCCAGATCCATAATCAACCACTGCCATGGCCGTTCGTAGAAATGATCGACCTAGTATGGTCAATGTCTGGAGTAATGGTACTGAGGAGTCCATGTCCATGATAATGAAGTCCACTAGGAATTTCATACCTTGGTCCGTTACACTAACGTCTTCCAACACTCCATGCGGTCACTTAACGGATCGATTAGCAAGCTGAAGGATCATTCTGGTTGGTTTGAGTGGTCCAAGACCAAATTCCTTGACCAAGCAAGTGGGTATGAAGTTGATCAAAGAACCGCTATCAATAAGAGCATGATAGAATATCTGGCGCAATATCTCACATTGAATAAAAGGGGCTCCACGGTCTTTTTTCTTTTGCGAGAGGTTGTTGATTGCGTTAATAGTTGCCATGGTTAGGATATGCTTTTCTGTGTGGTTGCATCGGTTCTTACGAGACTGAGGCTTAGATATACATGCCTCCTGTAGACCCTTTTTGACATTCGATATGTATTCCATGTCTTGTAATAATGGCATCTCGGCATGATGTTCCATAAAATATCCACAATAGAAGGATCAGACATAGTTGTTTTCAATTTTCTCACCGTTTTGTTTTTCATTGCTTCAGGAAAATATATAGATACATTTTCAAAAGAAACAATTTTATCACTAAGGGAATCAACTTGTACATCTAGACAACTAGAAATGATATAGTCCTCCAATACACGGTAGATGTAAAAATTGGAAATTCAGCCTCGTCAACTCATACGGGAGTTGCTCTAGGCATAGACATCTCCATGGCTACATCATCTTTGCTTCTTCTATTATTGCTGCTCTTTTGATTTTCTTCATTTTTATGGATTTTGTGTACTCAAAATTGACTCCTCCACGTGCAACTGGTCCACGGTTCTAGGCTGCTTCGACTACTGATGTAGAAGACTTGCCTAAATAAGCTTTATTCTCCCCTTTTTCTGTTGCAGATGGTTGCAATGTCATACCTCTCTCGAGATTCACAACATTAGATAACATAAAATCAAGTGCACCCGAATCGAGGGGTGGTGGGCACTACAATCTACCTACTCCCTACGCACGAAATTGTTGGGGTTGACCTCTACCTGCGCTGATATGATCATCTTCGTAATTGTGAGATCATTTATCATTTGGCTCATCTCATTCATATTCTTGATCAATTGAGCCAAACAATCAAGAGCAGGATTCATGGGAGCGGCCACAGATTGTTCAGCAACATGAGGTTGTTGAGGTGGGTAATAGTAAGGTTTTTCTGGAAGTTCTTATTCTGATGCAGAGGTTACGACTGATTCTGGAAGCGAAGAGGGAAATTTTGATATGATCCCACCAGTTGCTGGTGATAGAATGGTTGTTGGTATCCTGGTGGCTAGACCATCTGTCTCCAAGTATAGTTTAGATGCGGTGGAGACTGGTAGTTGGGTTTTTGCTAGTGCTAGTGTTATTGTTGCTAAAACTCCATCCATTCTGATTCTGGTGGAATGGCCAGTTGACCTATGCTTGCACATACGAAATATGATGGAGCATCTGGATGGTAGACGACCATCTATGAGTGTTGTGGAGACTGTGATAAAGAATATGTGAAGATCCTTAAGTGCATCATGGAAGCTTGAGGATCGCATCATATGTGATCAGGAGCGACTAGTCGTACTAGTTGCTCGAGGCAGCAAAATTTTTTTAAAAAATTAATCCGATGAAACCACATGATCCAAGAACACTTCTCGGATCATTTCATCTAAAACACAAACAATTACTAGGTTTACCTCTTGAAGCGTGGTTACGATCAAGTCTCTAACGGAAGCAACCTCCAGTCTCAAGTCCAACCCGACGGAGGAGACGCTAGCGAATGCATTAGTGAGATGTATGCTCCTCGCAATCCATGTTCATAATACGAGTGACGAATCTCCTGATCTCATCTCATGAGATCCGATGTCTTCTTTATAAGAGAGGAGTACCGAAGGTGATGGACATCCACGAGCAAACAATCCGGCAGCATAACGATGCTGCTGCAGCGAGGGTGACTCTCTCTTGGGCTCCATTGTGGACATCCGCAATGAGAGAGAGAGAGAGAGTAAGAGTGTAGAGAGAATAAGAGAGAATAAGAGCGAGAGCATATGTTATGTCTCTTATTGTTGTTGTAGTTTAAAGAGAAAGGGGTGCCTCTTCTTATATAGTATTTTGGGAGTCCATGGATCTCAATCCATGGACAACACAAAATTAGTGGATAAGATTGATTTCTGTTTCTTTCAATGACCATGATTTTTTTTGTAAAACACAACAGCAATTATTTTAATCTAAATTAAATATATATTGAAAAATCAATATAAATTAATTTCAAATTAATTTAATCAAGCATGGAGATTGATGGAATGGAGATTGCCTCCTTCCATAAGAGGATTGGGGGGAGGCCACCCTTTCCTAATGTGAGTTGGTGGCGGTCCACCATCCCAAGTAGGAAGGCGGCTATCTCATGTAATCTCATAAGATTACATTATTCCATGGAAATCTCCAATATTTACAACAACCCTTGTACAAAATACACATGTATATATTACAACACCTATTTATTTTACACCCTTAACTAATTAATAAGAATAAAATAAAAAAACATTTTTTATCCCTTAAATTATTGTGTAAATAAATAAAATAAAATAAAAAGAATTTTTGAAAAAATAATAAATAAAAAATATCTGTACATAATACATAGGTATATTATATTTGTATATAATACTATATATTGTATATAACTTAGTTTTATTTTCATAAAAATAATTAAATTTTAAAAAATAGCTTATAACCTAATAAACATTTTTTTTATTTTATACACTTTTTGATTTAAATTCATTTACTATTTTTATTCAACTTTATTGTATTTTTATAGATCCTGCATTCCAAGTGGTCCACGTCCGCATGTTGACCTCGGTCAACGGCCTCTTCCAGCTGGGTCGGGTTCGGACTTGTGTTGCCATAGCTCCTTCTCAAATTTATTGCACCCGATCCCAACCTCCATTCCCCCTATTCCTCGCCCGATTCTTCTCCTAGGATCCGTGACCCTCACGGATCCCTAGGAATGATCGGATCTTCTTAGGGTTGCGTGCCTACTTCTGATCTTTCTGGACCCTCGGGAACCCTATAAAGTCTATCCTTCTGCCTCCATGGCCGTGTAGCCCATTCCTCGTGCCACCACATCCCCCTAGACTCCTTCAGGAGAGTGACAGATCGTCGGAGGTACCTTTCGAGCATCATCTCCGGAGAGCCACTACGAGAAGACTCTTCTGCACGTTGCTGCAGGATCGAGGCCACAACACCGCCTTACAACTCGTCTGGAATCCCTGAGTTTGTCAGTGTGCCTTCAAGTATCGACTATATATTCTTCATTCTCCTATTCATTTTAATCTTTCAATCTAATTCCGCCGCACGCTTTCCTGCTCTGACCATCTGGTCGGAGCCCCACTACCGACATCCATCCACACAGATCGACTCCCCAGACCAACGCCCACCTTCTTACATGACATGATCACCCTTAGGCTCGCCCATCATAGCGATATTAAGGTTGGAAGTCCTCCCCCGCCTTTGTCGAAGACCCAAACACCCACTCCCCATCGCTTCTCCCTATTTCACCAAGCAATAACTCGACTAGAGCCATGCCCCTGAGTCGCCCTATCTCTTGCAGGTCTTTGTTCATGCGAGGAACCCTAGTTGATGCCCTTACTGCTCTTGCAGAGCAACTTTAGGAGGACCACCTTGGTCCCGCCCATCCGACCGTCCTCTAACTCATCGGAGTATCCTACCTGATGCGTCCCACCCTCACGACACTGTCGGACCACTCAGAGCCTTCATCGTAGTAACGTATTTCCTCCCTCGTTTATTTGAAGTTCGCTCTGGGCATGTTCTTGCACATCATCTTTCCACCATCGGATGAGCAGACCTCTGCCAGATTGTATAAGAGCCACCCGACCATTGCAACCTTCTAGCCATTAGATCAGAACCCTGATGCATTTGACATGCACGTCAGCGACATTCTCCCCAGATCGTGAGATCCTTTTCATGGATTGATCAGAGCCACCCACTTCCGCCTCGCGCGCGTGCCATGTGACCCTACTAAGTGTATATTCCTCCTTTGTCCTTGCATGTTTTTTTATTTCATTTCAGTTCAATAAGTATTGTACGTAGTTAAAAACATTTACAGTTTGGAGCCAATACTTTTGTCTATTTGCATTTTTAGTCCCTCTTGGTTGCACACACGTGTGATTTACTGGGTTATTTGTAGAATATTTCCTGAACTCTTTTAGTGCTATGAAATACATGTTTAGTTTTTTTATAATTGCATTTATACCCCTGTACATTGAATATTGAGCATGTGCATGAATTGGTTGGGCTTTTTGCATGATTAACCCTATACTTTATTAGTTTGTTATCTATTAGGTTTGTAGAGTTAAAATAATTGCGTTTGTGTCCTTGTGAGTTGTGTTTACTTGCATGTCTTATATTAGACTTAATAAATAGTTAATTAATTCTAAAAATTACCAAAAAATACATCTAGCTCCTGTTAACGTGTATTATTTATGGTAATTTTGGTGCTTTGAATTACATATCTTTTCTATTTTCCAAAATTGAAAAGCCCCTAAATAGTGTCCTGTATAAGTTAGAAAAAAATATAAAAATTCTAAAAATGTGTTAAAATTTCCACAAAAATTCCTGTGTTTGTCTTTTATCGTGCTCTACCTTCACATTTATTTTGTTTGAAAATTCATGATAAACTCTAAAAATCACAAACCAACCAAAAACTTATAAAAATCATAAAAAATCAAAGAAAAATCCAAAAAATGTGTTCTCAGTTCATGTTCGTAGGGTTTCATTTCTATTTTATCATAAATTTCATACATAACCTTGGGGCACTTTAAATATTTTTAATTTGCAATTTGGTCCTAGCTTTGCACTGTTTTGTATTTTGAGCACTGTTTGATTTTTATAAAATCACAAAAACATCTGAAAAATCTAGAAAAATTACCAAAAACACCTCAAAACTCATAAAACCATTTTTTTCACTTTATTTTTCTGAGTTATTTTTACTATTTTGAAAAATCCAAAAGAGTGTTGTGTTTGTTGTCTTTTATTGTGTGCTTGCTTTATTTTATTGAAAATTAAAAATTAAAAATTTGAAAAAATCAAAAACCACTAAAAAAAGTCTATTTTCGAAATTTTACAACTTAGTTTTTCAATCGTGCTCCTTGTGTTCGACCCTGGTCGCTATACCAGGTAAATAAAATAGTAGACCACTTACATTTGATTGTTTGATCTTCTTTAGTGGTTATTTTTTCTTGTGATCAATTTGGTTTATTAAGGAAAAAATCCTTTGCTTAAAAAATCAACCTTAACCGGCCTGAAAATTGCATCATCAGAATGGTGCCATTGCTTGGGAGCATTGCTTAGTAGTTATATTTTATTTTTTATTATTTTTATATTTATTTGTTATAATTACCTTATGACATTTCTCTGTTTCACTTTTTGTGCGAGGAACCGCCCGAGGGATCCTTCGGTTTTCTTTTGGATGAGCCCGCATCCGTGGAGCAGAGGAGCGAGAAAATAGTTATAGTGGATAGATTTTTAATTTTCGCAAACATCCATTTGTAATATGTAGACTTTATACACTGTTGGACACTTAGACTATTCGGGGTCTGTTTTGCCATGTGATGGTGTACTCGGGGGACCTCACCGTAGTTTTTCGCTGATTTTTTCGATTTTATTTCTATTTGTTTCTCGAGGATTTGGACCTTAGATTTAGGACGTCTAACTTATTGTACTCATAATTAGCTAAAGTTCCAATACTTTATTGCTTATCTATTCCTATATAACGTAATTTAACTTAGCTAGAACATATTTAAAAAAGTTAACTTATTGGGATTAGATACCACGTACCGAGAGAGGTTGTATACAACGTTGGCAGGACCCATTGTGGTGAGCACCGATTAGTATCGAAGAACGAACTCCGATCTCTCTTCCTGATAGTTAGCTACTTGTTCTTCACGTAATAGGAGCTGCTCATCTAGGGATGTTTTCCTCGTGTATCATATAGGTAGTTTATTTTCTATCTTTTATTTTAAGCGCAGATCACTCTACATGTAGAGTGTTGGAGTAAGGTACACATTTCTATCTCTACATGCATCATTGTGTTTGGTCGTGCATCGGCTTTTCTAACTCC
Organism: Ottelia alismoides; assembly: GCA_037367405.1. Taxonomy (NCBI): domain Eukaryota; kingdom Viridiplantae; phylum Streptophyta; class Magnoliopsida; order Alismatales; family Hydrocharitaceae; genus Ottelia; species Ottelia alismoides. The sequence goes on from JAZKJV010003654.1 coordinate 726,612, forward strand.
ACCCTCCCCCCCCCCCCCCCCCCCCGCGTTTTATTGGAGTCAAATAAACCAAGGAAATCTAAAACTTTGTTAGGCATTTTTTTATTCATAAAAATACCTAAAAAGTGAGAACCAAATAAAATTGGGACTGCTAATGCAAACATTACCTAAAATTAATCTCACATAAAAATCTTTGTTTCGGGGAGTGTCTCCCGATCCTTATTTGATTTATCTACAGTGAAAGAGTGACCTGCACACTAGGATAGAGCCACACTCGATCTCTCTTCAGACTACTGGTCTCGTGGTGTGTCCATGAGGAATTCACCGGGTATCCGGTAATCGATCCGGGACTTCCTTAGCAGATTGGGCAGATCGGGTAGCTGGTAAACGGTCCGCACCCATACTCTTTGGAAAAACTGATTGTGAGATTCGCAACAGTCTCCTGGGAGTATTGGGTTCCCAACAGCTCGCTTAGTCGCTTTGATAGATTGATTTATCACCTTAATAAAATTGGACAAGTCTAACGACCGATCTTTTACAGTCACCAACTCGCATTGCGTAGGTGAACAGGGGGTTTGATTTCTCATCTTGTTTGCATTCCAGATCCACTCGTCATAAATGCCCATATCACGATGATGGGAGGATGTCCCTTTGGCTGCCTTTGACAACACCACTTTCGAGCACTCATCTCCATACATCTAGGGCAACTTCTGAGAGATCATACCTACTCTCTGAACCCGAGTTCGCTACCACCGTGTTCCCCCTCAATAACCCTTCCTCGTTACATGAGGTGCCAGAGTAGTGGCCAACACAATTATTCGTACATTCGACAACACCTGAGTTGGGGTCTTTTGCCTTTGTAGAGACCGGAGAGATGGCAAGTAGCGAGAACAGGACTGATGAGTAGCCGCAGACTTCAACATATGTACTAGACCAGGCTGCCATCAACAACACATTGCTTGCTTTTCTAGAGACCATGCAACATCAGATTAGGGACCGGGGAGTTTTTATGGCCGATGTGAGGAGAGAGATCACACAGATGCAAACTGGCATAGTAGAGCCGTAGAGACCAGCCAGTGGAGAGATACCAGGAGCTAGAGGAGGAGATGGATGCCAGGACGACCAGCAGGAACCGGCCAGACCAGCACAGACGATGAGGGAGTTGTATAACCATACTTTAACCCTCACCCACAGATGGATTCAACTGCTAGAGATCCTGGGCGACTTAGAGCTTTGCCCACAGACGACTCAGTTCCTGCCCAGATTCCATGGGCTAGCCACTGAGGAGCCATAGCTCCATCTGCAGGAGTTTGAGATAATTTGCAGCACTGTTCACGACATATGGGTGGATGAGGACACTGTCAAGTGGATTGCCTTCATGTTCTCATTAGTTGACAGAGCAACCTACTGGCTGAAGCACTTGGGGAGGGTAGCCACTACTTGAGAGCAGCTCCGGACCGAGTACTTGAATAAGTACTATCCACCCAGCCAGACCAACGCAACATGAGCCATGATTAACATCTTCACCATGATCCCAAACAAGCAATTCCATGAGGCTAGGGATCGATTCAGAGAGCTCATTGACCGATGTCCACATCATGAGATATCTAAGCCCAACCTTGTTAAGAGCTTTTTCTGTTGGCTGACACCAGAGCTGCAGGGGCAAGTGAACGCCTCTTGTGGAGGGTCCTATTTCACCAAGGATGAGGACCAGGTTTGGGCCATCTATGAGGAGATGGAAGAAAACTATACAGTGATGTCCCAAACCCACGTCTATACTCAGGGGAATTCCCTCCCACAGGCGACTTCATTTCAGAGGATTGCACGCGTCAATGCATATCCATCCACTTCTTTGTTAGCAGCAACACTTGATGAGTCTTCAGCTACTGACATGGGCATCATCAGTCAGAAGTTGGACCATATCGAGATCATAGAAAAGAAGCAAGGCTTAGGAATAGACAAGCTCAACAAGCTTGATGAGCTTGCTGATGAATCACAAATTCATCACTCTAAAAGTCATTAATTAAGCTCTAATCCTTAAAAATCATTGGCATTTCTTCATTTATTCTGTATAATTAGCATTCATGAATGTTTTGATAAGAATGGCATTTTATCACTTATTATTGCAGAAAATAAGAATCCAAAAATCACAGTCCAATTGACTTGTAAATAACCTGAATTCTCCGATTTTTAACTAATTCATGCTAACTCCAATTGACCCAAAACCACTTCCACTGTGTACATATTGCTAATAAGTAAATGAAAAATATAAAAAAAATCACTAACATACGTAAGTGGACCAAAAACCCAATCCCTAGTTCTAGGATTTCAGGTCTAAAACCTCAATATCTTCCTCATCCAGTATCCAATTTGATCCTACTCACTTTGGTACTTATGTATATTCAAATACCTACAAAACAAGATCAAGTTCAAGTGAATCGGAGCTCATACGTGAAAGTTGGGATTTGGGCATCTTTCGTAAATTTCGCATTTTAGCATTTTTTGACTTATTATTTTATGTACATAATTAAATCATTTTATGTTACTTCTTCATCATTTGTCTTCATTGATAAAGTTTTATTAAAATGCACAAAAATCCAAATCCAAACTAAACTTGAAATCAAAGAAACTAACTGAGTCTGAGTCTTCACTAACTGTCTATACAAAAATTAACTTTTTAAAATTTTGTTTTATTTCTTTATTTTTGTAATTAAGAAAAAAACAAAAATTAGATTAATGTGTACATATTTATATTTGATTTTATTATATTTTTTATGGATTTTTATCTGGTTAAAAAATGACAAAAATTTATAAAACCTAAAAATCAAAGTATATTTGATTTTATTATAATTTTTCTGGATTTTTATCTGGTTAAAAAATGATAAAAAATTATAAAACCTAAAAATCAAGGTATTCTATGTATATGGGATACCCTAAAATATCACTTTGCACAAATGATCGATTTTGGTTTTCGTCTCTTCATGAAAGTTGTAGATCTCATCGAGATGAGCAACTTTCGTGGAAATTTTTTTGATCAGAGGTCATTTACTATATTTACATATTTATTATGGTATTTATTTTACAATTTTTGTGGGGCTGGCACGTGGCTGCTCCTGGAGTCGCCTTGTGTCACAAATATTTGGCCTTATTATACTTCATTTTTATAAAAAAAAAAATAAAACCGCGCACATGCAATGCACATATCTCATGCGCGCGTGCCCTATACGTGCTCCACCGCCCCTCCACTGGATGCCACATGGATGCATCAGAGCTCCACGGTGCCACTTCATTCCTCCACTCCAATCGCAACCGCCTCCTTCCATCTATGGTGGTCGTCACTCCCGCGAATCTCGCGCACATCACCCTTGCGTATTTCCCCCCGATCGCATGCCCAATCGAATCCCAATCCCTGATTTCATCTCTTCTCAATCAGACGCTGCCACCCAACTTATATCCCTCTTTCGATTCCATCACCGACCCCCCTCATCCTATAAAACACCCCTGCCACGCCCCTCGTTCATCATCCGTAGACTGCACAGTGATAGAGGATCTAGGGGGGGATAACCCGTAGATCCTTCTTTCACGACGAGATCTGACCTCGCTGGTCGCTGTCGCACTTTCGTGCCCCTGCTCTGGTCATTCCATCGAGCCAACACTGCTCCAGGTCGTCACCATCAACTCTGAAATCCCAACGACAATCAGCGATACCCCCTCGACTTCATCGTTAAAACCAACACCCGCCGGAGGTTTCGTCTTCGACTCCAGCTCCTCCTGCTGCTGCACAAGCACAACCACCCTCGACACGCCTCCACGCCAGGTCGCCATCAGCTTGGGCTCCTCCACCGACACGCCTCCAGGAGCTCTGACGTCGGTTTACCCACCGCCAATGGAGTACTATCCTTGTGGCAGCTATAGTCCGTGAGCCACCAGGCGTGAAGCTCGAGGCCCCCGCCACGTGCCTTGCACGCACGGTGGGGGAACGTCTTCAACAAACCCCCCACGCGATCCTCACATGCGGCTCGAGTTCTTTGTACCAACACCCTCAGAAGACCGCCAATCTGTAGAAAGATCCAAAGAATCCGAGGTCATGTGCGACGTACATGACTCCTAGATATTTTACGCCGAGCCCCTGGATTTTTTCAAATCATAGAAACGCCCCGCCGTAAAGGTCACGTGCAAGCATGTGACCATTTGGTAATTTTGCAGAAACTCCCCCAGGAGTTGCGGTAATTACACTTAAGTCCCTCTCTACATGTTTTCATTTTAATTTATTTATTGTAGTTTTGCAGTGATACCCATGTGTTCCCCCTGCACTTTGAATCGCTTTAATGCATCATTTTATTTTTATAAAAATAGTATTTTGTTCTTCAACTAATTCTCTACAATGTGGCATATGATTAGCATTTTTGTGGGATGTGATGAATTAAATATTAATATTCTTGTGATAAATATCATATTTTACCCAATCTGTGCTTGGAAATTCATAAGTTATTAACCATAGCTCTAAAAATTGCCAAAAATTCACGGATCAAAAAGAATTAGTTGTATGTTATATTGTGCCAAAAAAGAATTGCATTTACAAGCATGATTTATCCCATAAAAATAATTTGGCATATTTCAATCTTCAATTTTTAATAGGTATTAAATCTAGTATTTTTGAGTTTAGAATTTTTCTTAGATCACTCACCTAGTGATAGATACTAGATAATTTTATCCCGTAAAAATAAATAGGTTTAGTATTTATTATAATTAACTATTGTAATTCACACCGTTTGCATTAATAAATTCATAAAATATCTACCTTGCATCCAAAAATTCCAAAAAAAATTACAGTGCATTCATTTCACCAAAATTAACATCTTGGCCAAGTTTCATATTTTTCAGTCATCGTTTGATTGATCTTTACTTTTTAGTTTCTAAAATTGGCCTAATTTTTATTTTACATCCCAAAATTGCATTAAAAATACAAAAAATATCATCTCGAATACCGTGCACGAACTATGATAGACAAAATTCTAGGTTGTTCCTTTGCCTCCTTGAGTTCGACCTTAGGACTTGCCCAGGTAAAATAAAAAAAATCATGCGATTGAAAATTGATTAATTTATTGTGGTTAATTTGTTGACCGATTCCGATTGCCCGACAACGACAAATTCAACATTAATTTAAACGCTCAATAATTCTCCATAATTAAAAGAGGGCGATTCGCAACTCGTCAGATGGTGTCGCTGTCGGTTTGGAAAACAGCTCAGTTTTTTTATGTCTAAAAAATGTTTATTCGGTTTTCTGCATTCGGGTAGTCTGACCCCCGAATATTCACTGTATATTTCCCATTTTTTCTATCTCTTTCTCCTGCATCTTTTTTATTTTTACGCATTTATTTTCTGTCTTTATTCTTATAAATTTTTGTGTCACTCTCTTACATTCTCTCTCTTATTTTTCTTGTGAGGTACCCAACGTACGTGGAGCGGTTTCTCACAAAAATCGATGCATCTTCATTAATGCCCGAAAAAACACAAATAAATTAGGATCGATTCGAATCGTGAGAGAGAATAAAGTCTAGGATTTATTTTTTCCTGCAATTTTTAATTTTTGTAATTAATTGCTTATTTATAGCGGTGTCTATTCGGACTCTCGCATGTGTAACAAGACCTTAAACTTTTTCTGTGGTGTGTTGTGGCCTGTTTCACTCTCTAGTGAGGGGTGGGCCCAACTTGAGTGGCGCATAGGATAGACCTGCACATATCTTGACCCCAAATCCAAACTGTGCTTGAAATCAAAGAAACTAACTGAGTCTGAGTCTTCACTAATTGTCCATACAAAAATTAACTTTTTAAAATTGTATTTTATTTCTTTATTTCGTAATAAAGAAAAAACCAAAAATTAGATTAATGTGTACATATTTATATTTGATTTTATTTTATTTTTTCTGGAATTTTATCTGGTTAAATTATGACAAAAAATTATAAAATCTAAAAATCAAGGTATATTTGATTTTATTATATTTTTTCTGGATTTTTATCTGGTTAAAAATGACAAAAAATTATAAAAACTAAAAATCAAGGTATCCTATGTATATGGGATACCCTAAAATATCACTTTGCACAAATGATCGATTTTGGTTTTCGTCTCTTCATTAAAGTTATAGATCTCACCGAGACGAGCAACTTTCGTGGAATTTTTTTCGATCAGAGGTCATTTACTATTTTTTACATATTTATTATGGTATTTATTTTACAATTTTTATGGGGCTGGCACGTGGCTACTCCTGGAGCCGCCATGTGTCACACATTTTTGGCCTTATTATACTTCATTTTTATAAAAAAAATTAAAACCGCGCACATGCAATGCACATGTCTCCTGCGCACGTGCCCTACACGTGCTCCACCGCCCCTCCACTGGATGCCACATGGATGCATCAGAGCTCCACGGTGCCACCTCATTCCTCCGCTCCAATCGCAACCGCCTCCTTCCATCTATGGTGGTCGACACTCCCGCGAATCTCGCGCACATCACCCTCGCGTATTTCTCCCCGATCGCGTGCCCATTCGAATCCCAATCCCTGATTTCATCTCTTCTCAATCAGACGCCACCACCCAACTTATATCCCTCGTCCGATTCCATCGCCGACCCCCCTCATCCTATAAAACACCCCCGCCACGCCCCTCGTTCATCATCCGCCGACTGCACAGTGATAGAGGATCTACGGGGCGATAGCCCGTAGATCCTTCTTTCACAACGAGATCTGACCTCGTTGGTCGCTGCCGCACTTTCGTACCCCTGCTCCGGTCATTCCATCGAGCCAACACTGCTCTACGTCATCACCATCAACTCTGAAATCCCAACGACAATCAGCGATACCCCCTCAACTTCATCGTCAAAGCCAACACCCGCCAGAGGTTTCGTCTTCGACTCCAACTCCTCCTGCCGCTGCAGAAGCACAACCACCCTCGACACGCCTCCCCTCTAGGTCGCCATCAGTTTGGGCTCCTCCGTCGACACACCTCCAAGAGCTCTGACGTCGGTTTACCCACAGCCATTGGAGCACTATCCTTGTGACAGGTATAGTCCGTGAGCCACCAGTCGTGAATCCCGAGGCACCCGCCACGTGCGTTGCATGTGCGGTGGGGGAACGTCTTCAACAAACCCCCCACGCGATCCTCACGTGCGGCTCGAGTTATTTGCACCAACACCCTCGGAAGACCGCCAAAATGTAGAAAGATCCAAAGAATCTGAGGTCATGTGCGACGTACATGACTCCTGGATATTTTATGTTGAGCCCCCAGATCTTTTTCAAATCGTAGAAACGCCCCACCGTAGAGGTCACGTGCAAGCACGTGACCATTTGGTAATTTTGCAGAAACTCCCCTAGGAGTTGCGGTAATTACACTTAAGTCCCTCTCTACATGTTTTCATTTTAATTTATTTATTGTAGTTTTGCAGTGATACCCATGTGTTCCCCTGTACTTTGAATCGCTTTAATGCATCATTTTATTTTTATAAAAATAGTATTTTCTTCAACTAATTCTCTACAATGTGGTATATGATTGGCATTTTTGTGGGTTGTGATGAATTAAATATTAATATTCTTGTGATAATCATCATATTTTACCCACTCTGTGCTTGGAAATTCATAAGTGATTAACCATAGCTCTAAAAATTGCCAAAAATTCACGGATCAAAAAGAATTAGTTGTATGTTACATTGTGCCAAAAAAGAATTGCATTTACATGCATGATTTATCCCATAAAAATCATTAGGCATATTTCAATCTTTAATTTTTAATAGGTATTAAATCTAGTATTTTTGAGTTTAGGATTTTTCTTAGATCACTCACCTAGTGATAGATACTAGATAATTTTATCCCATAAAAATGAATAGGTTTAGTATTTATTATAATAAACTATTGGAATTCACACTGTTTGCATTAATAAATTCAAAAAATATCTGTCTTGCATCCAAAAATTCAAAAAATATTACAGTGCATTCATTTCACCAAAATTAACATCTTGGCCAAGTTTCATATTTTTCAATCGTCGTTTGATTGATCTTTACTTTTTAGTTCCTAAAATTGGCCTAATTTTCGTTTTACATCCCAAAATTGCATTAAAAATACAAAAACATATCATCTCGAATACCATGCATGAACTATGATAGACAAAATTCTAGGTTGTTCTTTTGCCTCCTTGAGTTCGACCTTGGGACTTGCTAAGGTAAAATAAACAAAAAAATCATGCAATTGAAATCTGATTAATTTATTGTGGTTAATTTGTTGACCGATTCTGATTGCCCGACAACGACAAATTCAACATTAATTTAAACGCTCAATAATTCTCCATAATTTATAGAGGGCGATTCACGACTCGTCAGATGGCATTGTTGTCAGGGAGGCAAACAACTTAGTTTTTTTGTGTATAAAAAATGTTTATTCGGTTTTCAGCATTCGGGTAGTCTGACCCCTGAATATTCACTGTATATTTCCCATTTTTTTCTATCTGTTTCTCCTGCATTTATTTTATTTTTGCGCATTTATTTTTTGTCTTTATTCTTATAAATGTTTGTGTCACTCTCTTACATTCTCTCTCTTATTTTTCTTGTGAGGTACCTGACGTACGTGGATCGGTTTCTTACAAAAATCTATGCATCTTCACCAACGCCCGAAAAAACACAATTAAATTAGGATCGATTCGAATCGTGAGAGAGTGTAAAGTCTAGGATTTATTTTTTCCTGCAATTTTTATTTTTGTAATTAATTGCTTATTTATAGCGGTGTCTATTTGGTCGCGTGTGTAACAAGACCTTAAACTTTTTCTATGGTGTGATGTGGCCTTTTTCACTTTCTAGTGAGGGGTGGGCCCGACTTGAGTGGTGCATAGGATAGACCTGCACATATGGCTATTAGAGCTTTTAAATTTTATTGTTTGTACTCATAGAATTTAGGACCACACTTCACATAATAAAATGGACATTAGATCATTCAATTTAGTCAAAATTTTAAATCATTTCTTCTCGGCTAATAGATTTTTCTGCTAGGTGCGGTTTTCATCAGCTTGCATCAATATAGATTAGTTTTTCAATTCTTGTATTGCATCCCACATGGAGATTACGAGGAATCACTATAAGTCTTCTATCTGAGCATACAACATTGTTTCATGTGCATCGGCTTTTCTCGAATTTCTCCCTCCTGTTTTGTCACATAATTTTAAAGGAAATTAGGACTGGACGGCAGACGTGTATTTGTGCCCACTTAATTTTTCAGTGATCACCTAATTAAAATTGGGACTGCTAAATATAGCCGACTTTAATTAACACATAAAATCGAGAATTTTTATGGGAGAGCAACCCCGACCTTGGATTCATTTATTTGTCTGAGTGAGAGAGAGACAAAACTTATGGTTAGAGCCTAAATCCATATTTTCATATTGACTACTGATTCTATAAAAACGATTAGCTACTTCTTAGTGAGGATCTACGGGTAGCCGGTAAATGGTACAGAATTCCTTAGCAGAGTGGGTGGTTTAATGGACACTACGTAAGGCTCCATCCTTAAGTAATACGGGTAGCCGTTTTACGGTCTGTACTTACATCCATACTGGTTGAAAGTAGGTGCAACTAGTCATAAGAATTTGGGCCAGTCATTAAGAAAATTTTCAGCACCTAACTGCTCGCTAATTAATTTCCAAGATTGATTCATCACCAACTAAAATTGAAAAGATAAATTGCTGAATTCTTGCGGCTTCATTGTGTGAGCTGGTGAACCTAGGGTTTGATTTGTGTTTATATTGGTGTGCATAAACTGAATTCTTACTGAATTCTCTACAAATCCAATCTACTTTATGAATGAAAATCCTTTGTATTCAGATCATACAAACAAACAACCGACAGAGGTCTCCACATCTTCGTATGCCAATCCATTATATTCTGATCATACAATCCATCCTTCATATTATGTAAATGTCAATCCACCATTTATGGGAGATTTTAACCACATAATGAATCCGATGGAATTTAACACTTCTTCACATCTTCCACCTTCCTCACCCTTGAATATAAATGAGCAACTACTATCTTGGATTGACCCATTACTCGTCGGAACTCATGAATCATTTGAACATTAAACCACTTTTGAGACGAATGATCGACCGAGACAACAACTCCAACTGACTTAAATCTCTCCTCACCATATTGTTAGACCATGCCAATATTTCACAAATCCACAACTAGTTTTGACCATTGGGAATAAAATGGAGGTCTGAACATATCAAGAGGATTGGCCCGCACCTGATAATCTTCCATCTTGGATTAACCGTGACAATCCAATCTTCAGAAATGAAAGTCATACAGAGGAATGGGCTGATGATATTGACACACATAATCCAGGTATGTTGACTCCACAGTATAAGGGTTCGAGCAATCATGACAAAAGGAATGGACTCAATACAAACCAACTATACATACCTGAATCATACCATGTTGAGTATGAGACCGATAGTGACCCTCACATCAAGCAGACTCCTTCCATGATTTTTGAGAAGAAATTTTCAGAAGAAAAAGATCATATATTAGATATTCCAAGAAGATCTTCTCCCAGGTCATACATGAAAATAGAAGATGCAATGACTGGATCTCAAATTCAAAAACATGAAACCACACAGACTGTTCCTAAAATTTCTTTGGAGGATGACATTTAGAGGATAAGTAAGAGATATGAATTGATGGAGGAAAAATTGAAAAACTGACTAATTTCATTTTATGGAAGCTCGATTATGAGAGAAGATGATGAAATAAATGGATCTAATGTTGAGAAACCTGAGGATATTTAGAAACCCATAGATTATGTTCACCTTAGGGATGAATCTAACAGCGACACTTCTACATATTACTCCCCTAGAATAACTCTGACTCTTATTTTGACTTAGCACGTCAAAGCCCCTCATCATCTATGGAAGATACCACATCACCTCACCACACAGAAAATACCAAAATATTGAAATATTCAAAAACACCCAAAAAATCAAAAAATCAAAAAAATTGAAACTGAAGAAGATTTGATAAATTTGGATTCTGATGTACGAGAAGCAGTGGAGAAAAGATTGATTTTTGAACTTTATTTGATACAATCCATTGAACACTTCCCCGACCTTGAAGGATTTGTAATGAACAAATTCATGATGAAAAAGTTGAGAAGGATAAGAACGAAGACTGAAAGACATATCTTGTCAATGGACACCTACTTGGTGTTGAGGAGAAAAACCAAGAGCCGCATAGTGAAGCGGTTGCCCATATTTGATTGTAGAATTAAGGACACCATATTTACCCATGCTCGAATCGATGATAACTCACCAATTAATATCCTCTCGACCTCTGTATTTAGCGAGCTCAAACTCGGATCTATCAGGAAGATACGAGAGATCTATCAACTAGCTGATCGATCAATAAAGCGGCTGAGAGGAACCATTTCTGAAATCATTACATTCCAAGGTGCTCTTCTCAAAATAGAATTCACGGTCATTGATATTTAGCATCAAGGAGAATTCACCCAGTCTGCAATCCTTCTCGGAAAGCCATTCTTGGCAATGGCTAAGGCAATTATTGAGTGCAAGACTCGGGATATCAATTTTATAGCATTGGGAGCACTTCGATCTTAATAAATCTTTGAGGAACCATGATTTTCTGAGGCAACCCACGAAGCCCTCGACAACCGTAACCATCAAGCAGTAGATGAGCCCTACTACGTAGCTACACCTGAGACAACGACTGTTGATGAGACTATTGGTTTAGAGACTCTTCCCCCTGTTTCATTTCTGCTTCTCTCACCATGGGAAATGACTCCGATTATGATCCTGAGACTTATGCATGTGCGCATCCCGAGTCGATCGAGATCTCTTCTGAACACATTGATTAAATCAACCTGACACCGGAATGCACCAACATCAAGTCAATTGAGAATAAATTTGCAGAGACTCTCCCCACTATTCAATTTCCCGCTGCTCTCACCATAGAAAAGTGTTTCTTATATGATCCTGAGACATATGCATGGGCTCACCCTAAGTCAACTTTCTCTGACTACCTTGACTAAATCAATCCAACTCAGGAGTACACCAATATTAAGAAAACTAAGAACAAATACGCGGGACAAACATTGACCAAGGAGAAAAATTTCAATGGTTATTCATCCGGAGATTCAAGTGTCAACACCTCACTCCCAGGACCAGCACCTTCACAAAACAAAATGGCTGCTCCTTCATCTAATAAGAATGTCGCCTTCGACTTTCCAGAAGAGGAATCGTCTAATGATCTCTCATCTGGTCCGAAAAGAGTAATCTACATAAGTGATGTCTGTTCGGTAGTCTTAAAACCATATCTTTGCAAGGATCCAAACTTCGATTCATGTTGGACGACTCCTGTTCCTCACTATTATTCATCCAAAGTTGATTCTCCTGGTCTCATTAAATATATTGGAATAATTTCTTATAAGCTGACTGAGACCGGTACTTCAGAGTTTTAATCCGAGGACAAATCGCTTGATCCCAAGAAGGAACGAATTCTGAGAAAACAAATGAAGAAACTATAAGAGAAGAATATCTGGAGTGCCTCCACTTTCAAATACTATTCCTCTAAGGATAACTCTGATGATGGTTATATTTCATCTGACTCATACGCATCATCTGCTATCCAGCATGATTTCTCTGAGGATAACACTGATAATGGTTAGGAATCATATGCTTCATCTCCTTCCTATCATTACGATCTCCAAGCACAGGCTCACAAAAAGATCGGTCGAGAACCGCATTAATCATCGGCTGCCCACCCTCCCTCTCGACCCCATCGGTCTCCTTGTACATCTTCTTCCTATACTTAGGCCAAGGCCTAAGTATAGGGGGGGACCGATGCCATGTGTACATACTATTCTCGCCATAACACAATCATCTCATTTCTACCCTTCTTCCTTACTTATACTGACCAGAGCCTAAGTATAGGGGGAACCGATGCTCATATGTATATACTCTCCTCATTCATATATCTCGACCGCCTCATTTTTTCTCTTCTTCTATACTTATACTGTTCACAGCCTAAGTATAGGGGTGCGGACCGATATATCTTTTTCTTTCACTCTCTTATGCTTAGACCGAGCTATGTCTTCTTTACGCTTCTTGTGCTCTAAGGACACATCACTTGCTAAGTATAGGGGTGTGTGTATATATACTATGTATATATTTTACCCATATCTCGTACTTTCAAGTAAGTCTATATGTATTTATGGGGTGGGTAACTAACTTGAAAAAAAAAGGTTTTGCTAATAAAACTGACTGTGTCTAACCAAAATTTTTGAAAAAAATGGCTTCTTATTCATTTTTGAATAAAAAAACCTTTTCAAAAAAATTAAAAAAAAAAGAAATCACAAAAGTCAAAAAAATTGTGTCTGCATTTCACACACATGCACTTCATCCAGCATTACATTCATTGCATTTGTGAAAAGCCCTTGGGTTCTGAACCGAGTTATGAATAGAAACCGAGAGTGGTCTGGACTTGACCTTAGTCTACCTAATTTTTAGAGGAACTTCATCGAGAAATAGGATTTTAGAAACTTCAGGTATTTGACATAATTCTTTGAGTTCCACATGACAATGTGCACCATTTGACTCTTAGTGTCTAACCTGGTCTCTTCATTTTGGGTACGACTCTGGAATAAGGAATTAATTTGTACTCTTGAACTATGCACTTAAATCAACTCATACAGAGTGTTGGAAGACTATGTGAGTTTCTTTTATGGTAGCATGGACATCTAAAGACCAGAGTACGGGTTGAAATAAAGCTTCAAAAAAGAGATGGACGGTTGGGCACAGTTTTTTGTAAGACCCCAATTATTGTATGGAAAAAAAGATTCTATATCCGTAGGGGCACAATAAGATCTATGCAGAGCTACCAAAATTCCAAATACAAAGAAGCCACTACCAAATAAACATTTGACCAAAAAGGTCCAAGCTTCAAGAAAACCTGCAGATCTTGGTGGAGACATGGCTAAACTGGCCAGCTTCACAAGGAGAGGTGACTAAACTAGTTACCCTCCAGTTCTTTTCTCCTTCTAATTTCTCCCTCTATTCGATTGTGAACACATCACGACAGACCTTAGAAGGAAATACGTGACTCACCAAGGATGAGTTACTCGAGAGGAGGTTTGCATGGTAGTTCGACATTGTGGATGGGAAGAGCTACAACCTTTTGACACACATAAGTCGATTGTTTGATGTTCATGGGGAATGCTTTGGGAGGAGGATCGATCTAAGATGACTTCTGAGCCGAAACTGTGACAATGATGTGTAGAACTTGAAGGCTGTTGATTTTGAAATTCTATGTCTCACAGAAGTTCCGCTACACTAATAATCTAAAGGTTAGGTCTAGTTCCATTTTCACCTTTAGCTCATGATCTTGGTATGCTACCCAATCTCTTTTCACCTAATTGCATTGCTTTTGATGCTCAGGGACAAGCATGGTTTAAGTATATGGGGATGATGAATCTCAGATTCATCACTCTAAAAGTCATTAGTTAAGCTCTAATCTCTAAAAATCATTGGCATTTCTTCATTTATTCTACATAATTAGCATTCATGCATGTTTTGATAAGAAAGGCATTTTATCACTTATTATTGCATAAAATAAGAAGCCAAAAATCACAGTACAATTGACCTATAAATAGCCTAATTTCCTCGATTTTTAACTAGTTCATGCTAACTCCAATTGACCCAAAACCACCTCTACTGTGTACATATTGCTAACAAGAATAAATGAAAAATAAAAAAATCACTAACCTAATAAGTGGACCAAATACCCAAATCCTAATTCTAGGATTTCTGGACTAAAACCTCGATATCTTCCTCATCCAATATCTGATTTGATCCTACTCACTTTTGAACTTACGTACATTCAAATACCTTATAAACAAGACCAAGTTCAAGTGAATCGGAGCACATACATGAAAGATGGGTTTTGGGCATCTTTTGTACATTTTGTATTTTAGCGGTTTTTGACTTATTATTTTATGTACATAATTAACATTTTTTTGTTATTTCTTTTTAATTTGTCTTCTTTGATAAAAATTTTATTAAAATGCGCAAAAATCCAAATCCAAACTGAGCTTGAAATCAAAGAAACTAACTTAGTCCGTGTCTTCATTAACTGTCCACATAGGAACTGACTTTTTCACATTTTATTTTATTTCTTTATTTTCTTAATTAATAAGATACCAAAAATAGATTAAAGTGTAAATATTTATCTTTGATTTTATCATATTTTTTCTGGATTTTTATCTAATTTAAAAATGACAAGAAAATTATAAAACCTAAAAATCAAGGTATCCTATGTACATGGGATACCTTAAAATATCACTTTGCACAAATGATCGTTTTTGGTTTTGATCCTTTTATGAAAGTTGTTGATCTCATAGATACAAGCAACTTTTGTGAAGAAAAATTTTTGATCTGAGGTCATTTACTATTTTTTACGTATTTATTATATATTTATTTTTCGATTTTTGTGTAGCTGACACGTGGCGGCTTCTGGAACTGCCAACTGTCACCCATTTTTGGCCTTATTATACTTTGTTTTTATAAAAAAATTAAAATCGTGCACGTGCAGTGCACGTGCCTCCTGCACACATGCCCTGCACGTGCTCCACCGCCCCTCCACTAGATGCCATGTGGAAGCATCAGGGGCGTCCGATCTCGACCGATTGGACGACCCATGTGCGTCCTCTTCCTCAAGCCCACTTTCCCAAATCAGGGGCTCCACAGCACCTCCACGTTCCTCCGCTCTAATTACTGCCACCTCCTTCCATCTATGGCGATCATCACTCCCTCGAATCTCGCGCGCAACACCCTCACGTATTTCTCCCTTATCACGCGCCCAATCGAATCCCAATCCACGATTTCATCTCCTCTCAATCAGATGCTGCCACCCTACTAACGATCCCTCGTCCGATTCCATCGTCGACCCCCCTCATCCTATAAAACACCGTCACCGCACCCCTCGTTCATCATCCACCGACTACATAGTGACAGAGGATCTATGGGGTAACAGTCCACAGATCCTTCTTTCACAGCGAGATCTGACCTCCCTGGTCATTGTCATGCCTCTGCGCGTTCCCCCACTCTGATCATCCCGTCGAGCCAACGCTGCTCCACGTCATCACCATCTACTCCGACATCCCAACGATAACCAACGATACCCCCCTCGACTTCACCGTCAAAGCCAACGCCCATCAGAGGTTTCGTCTTCGACTCCATCTCCTCTTGCCGGTGTAGAAGCATTACCACCCTCGACACGCCTCCCGTCCAGGTTGCCAACAGCTTGGGCTCCTCCGCCAACATGCCTCCAAGAGCTCTGATGTCGGTCTACCCACCGCCACCGGAGCACCGTCCTTACGCAGCCACAGCCTATCGCCGCTCCGTGAGCCATTGGACGTGAAGCCCGAGGCCCCCGCCACGTGCACTGCACGTGCGTTGGAGGAACGTCTTCAACAACCTCCCCCCATGTGATCCTCACGTGCGGCTCAAGTTATTTGCACCAATACCATTGGAAGACCGCCAATCTATAGAAAGATCCAAAGAATCCGAGGTCATGTGTGACACATGTGTCCTGGACATTTTATGCCGAGCCCCCTAGATCTTCTTCAAATCACAGAAATGCCCTGCCACCAGAGGTCACGTGCTTGCAGGTGACCCTTTGGTATTTTTGCAGAAACTCTCCCAGGAGTTGCGGTAATTACACTTAAGTCCCTATCTGCATGTTTTTATTTTAATTTATTTATTGTAGTTTTGCAGTGATACCCATGTGTTCCCCCTCTACTTTGAACCACTTTATTGCATCATTTTATTTTTATAAAAATATCATTTAGTTCTTCAACTAATTCTCTACAATATGGAATATGCTTGACATTTTTGTGGGTTGTGGTGAAATAAATATTAATATTATTGTGATAAATTGAATATTTTTCCTGCTCTATGCTTGGAAATTCATAAGTGATTAACCATGGCTCTAAAATTCACAAAAAAAACATGGATCGTAGAATTAGTTGTATGTTACATTGTGCTAAAGAAGAATTGCATTTCCAGGAATGATTTTTCCCATAAAAATCATTTGGCATATTTCAATCTTTAATTTTTAATATGTATTAAATCTAGTATTTTGGGGTTTAGGATTTTTCTGAGATCACTGACTTAGTGGTAGATCCTAAATATTTTTATCCCTTAAAAATGAAGGTTTAATATTTATTATAATTAATTGTTGTAATTCACACCGCTTGCATTCATAAACTCATAAAATATTTATCTTGCATCCAAAAATTCCAAATAAATTACAGTGCATTCATTTCACCATAATTAACATCTTGGCCACGTTTCGTGTTTTTCGAACATCATTTGATTGATATTTACTTTTTAGTCTCTAAAATTGGCTTAATTTGCATTTTGCATCCCTAAATTGCATTAAAAATACAAAAAAATACCATCTCGAAAACCGTGCATGAACTATGATAGACAAAATTCTAGGTTATTTCTTTGCCTCTTAGAGTTCAACCTAGGGACTTGTCCAAGTAAAATAAATAAAAAAACCATGAGATTGAAAAATGATTCATTTATTGTGGTTAATTTCTTGACCGATTCTGATTGCCTGACAACGAAAAGTTCAATATTAATTTAAATGATCGATAATTCCCCATAAGTAAAAGAGGGTGATTCATGACTCGTCACTTGCCCATACCTTGAGTGAGCCGAAGACCCAGATCATGTGTCTCTAGGAGGGACAGACAGCTTCTCAGTCTCGTCTTAGGTCATGGTTCATTCCAGGGAGCAGCTACACCCAGCCATCTGCCACATACCGACAGGTCTACCACATCCAGACAAAGACGGTTCAGCAGCTCCAGCATTACTAGCAGCCACCACTATCTCCAGATACTCAAATCCACTGGAGGCACTATTGATTGAGCTCTTCTAGGGTTTTAATTATTTGAATTACGAATAAGTTGCTGCAACCCAATTAAGCGTCAACGAACAAATAATTTTTTTCTTCTCTCGCTGCAGAATAATTACAAAGAATAAGTAATGCGAGCAAGAGAAATTTTGCTACTTATTTACCTATATAGCAGACAAGATCGAACTCAGTGAGGCTACAATTCCTGAGGGTTATTCAAATAATTGACAAAAAACAATTAAAAGAAAAATGAATCTTGGTTTTTGTGGAATTTTTTTCTTTTAATCTATATGAATTTTTTATTTCTTTTTTTTTATTTTCTGATTTTCAAATTTTTTGTGATTTTGATTTTGCAATTTTTTTCAAATAATGAACAATATGCACAAGAAAAGAAATACGCACACCAAACCCTTTTTACATTTTTAAATTATATCAACAATACTCAGAAAATTCCAGAAAGGATATTTTTAGGTTTAAATATTTTGAAAAGTTTTGGGGATTTTTTTAGAATTTTCAAATGTTTTTGTATTTTTTTAAAAATCAAATAGTGACAAAAATGAGAAACAATGCACAACCTGGAGTAATTTGCAACTTAAAAAAAATTAGTTCCCAAAACTCCTGGCAATTATTTTTAAGAAGAAATATAGGAAAATATCTCAAACAAAAAGTAAAATGATTTTTGTAGAATTTTCTGTAATTTTTCAATGATTTTTGGTATTTTTCATTTTTTTTGAGTTTTATAAAGTTAATGCATGAAATTTGGATAGAAATTAGAAGACAATAAAATAAAACTACTCTAATTTTTTTGGAATTTTTAGAGCAATATTTGAATTTATAGGAATTTTCGAATTTCAGGAAAAGAAAAAGACATTATTTTTTGATTTTTTTAATAACAAGAAATGATGATAAAATGCAATGAAAAATTTATGCTAAAAAGATAAGCATTTCAAGAGCATATCATGATTTTTGAAGAATTTAATAATCAAGGATGATATTTATTTTATGCAAATCAAGGTAGGATATTAAATCTGGAAATGGAGGACTAGATTATAATTTCTGCAAAAGTTCAGATCAATGAATAACTCAGAATTAAAGCAAGGAAATAAATGCAATTTTCATAAAATAAACACGTGCAGATCACGTGACCTTGCAGTTCAAGATTGTTTTGCAAATACAAATAAAGTTGGGAAAGTTTAAGCAATTTACCCAGAAATAAGCATGTGCAGCACGTGCATTAGATTGGTAAGAACGCTTTGGAAATTTCAGAACTCCTAGGGATAGATGTGTAATTTTCTTAATGTTTTAACAATCCCTAGGGTTATGTGTCTTCGTTCTTCTTCAAGATGATCGAAAGGGCATGGGCGGCGGAGGGCGACCGTGCTGCACGACTGACGATGGCAGAGAACAGGTGGGGTTGCATGGGAGGGATTGAGGAGTCTCCAAGGCACGCGTGCGGCTAGCACCGCTAATGGCGCTCGAGGGTCTCGCGTGTTGTGCTTCACGTGGGCTAGATGGCGGATAGGAAGGAGTGAGGGGAGGTCACCGCCTACTGGCGTCGATGGTGATGTCGCACGCTCACGTGGGGGTGGCGCTCGGGTTTTACAACATGACAACAGGGGTGGTTGAGCTCCTGGAGGGAAGTGCACCGTCGGGGCTCGGTGGTGGATGCGGGTGGCGGCTCCTCTTTCGCGCGGGCTGGAACGAGAACAATGGAGATGGTTGCGCGCGATGGGGACGCACGCTTGATGGCGGATGTGGACGCATGACATAAGAGTATTGACGACGAACAGAGATGTGGGGCGGAGGCTGAGCCCATTTTGGGACTGCTCCTCCGCACGGGCTCGATAGAGAGGGGTTGTGGTGCGGGACGACGTCGAAGGCGGCGGGCCTGTGCTGCCCGCATTTTTTGTTTTTTTGTTTATTTTTTTCAATTGTAATTGGTAATAATTTTTTTATATTTTTTTTTAAATCCAAAAAAGAGAAATGGAAAAAAATAGAAATGTGTTTATTTTATTTTATTTTTATTTTTTAATTTTTTATATGATCCTGCAAAACAAATGTTAGAGAAAAAGAAAACAAATAGATATGATTTTTTTTATTTTGTTTTTTATTTATAAACAAATTAGTAAACAAGCATGATGACTCGATCCAGAAATCAAAACGGAATGCATGAGCGAAGATCTGACAAAAAATAAGGGATGGATCCGAATCTCCGGCCATCGTACGTGGCCGGAGTTGAGAGATCGTGCGAGGTAGAAAAGAATGTGATAGGATCAAGAAAATGGGATGAAAATCGGTATAGAAGATGAATCAAAATCGTGATGGAATCTAAGATCTAGATAAAAAATGACAACGAAGAACAAAAGCGAGAAAATTACGTGAACACCCCTGAAGATCTCAAATTTGTAGAAATGTCCCCGCCAGACTTCTAATTGGGTAAATTACAAGTTCTACCCAATATTTATTATTTCTTGTTATTTATTTATGCGAGAACAATAAATAACTGCAGAACAGTCCTATTTATCTAGACATTATTTTGCATGATTATTCTATTGTAATAAATGTTTTTATTAGTCCAAAAATTCTAAAAAAATTAACTTAGATTAATTTAGTGTGCATCTTCATTGTATTAATTTTCCATTGCATTATAATTTCATTTATTATTATTAAAAAATAAAAAAATATCATTTTTAGCTTTCTGAAATTCAAAAATTTATAAAAAAATCGAAAATAACTCTAAAAATTCCAAAAGAAACTAGGATAACTTTATTTCATTGCTATTTAATTTCTATACAAATTTCGTAAATTAATTATTTATAAAACCCAAAAAATTGAAAAATACCAAAAATCTTATAAAAATCTTAAAAAATTATACAAAAATCCAAATTTAAAAAATTAAAAAACATCTAAATATTCCACAAAAATTCTCAAAAACATTTTAAAACTTTTAAAACCAAAAAATATTTTCTCAAAATCTTTCTGAGTATTCTTTGGTATAATTGAAAATTACAAAAAAAAATGGTGTGCATATTTCGTGTGCTTGTGCATATTGTTCGTTATTTGAAAATTAAAAAAATTGCAAAATCAAAATCACTAAAAAATTGAAAATTAGAAAATATACAAAAAAATAGAAATAAAAAAATTAAAAATTAAAAAAGATAAAAAAATCACAAAAACCAAGGATAGTTATCCTTTGAGATTCCTATTTTCTCTTAATTAATTCTTGATTAATTGAATAACCCTTGGGATATGTAGCCTCCCTGAGTTCGACCATGTCCGCTATACAGGTTAATAAGAAGCAAAAAATATTTTTTTATTTGTCATGGGATTTTTTAGGATAACAACAACTTACATATCATTAAATTCTGAACCTCGAGAAAACCGTGCTAACAGGAAATTGATCTGGCCAAGGTGAATATCATCAAGAAGCTTTCTCCACAGTCCAATCTGAGGCAGTTGTGGTATTTTCGTGTGCATGTCAGTTTCTAAAGAATGCTATTCAGGATTTCACACGTATTGCCCGACCACTTACTGATATTCCCACGAAAGACACCGATTTCCTTGTAGATGATAAGTCTCATTCATCATTTGATACTCTTGAGAATCTAGTTGTGCAGGCTCTTGTCCTTTAGCCACCCGATTAGTCTCTCCCATTCGAGATCATGATGGATGCTTTTGATTTTGCCATACGGGCTGTGCTAGGACAGAGAAGGGATGTATTTCCTTTTGCCATTCACTACGCTAGTCGTACTTTGGTTGCCGCTCAGTGAAATCGCACTATTATAGACAAATAGATTCTAGCGGTAGTCTTTGCTTTGGATAAGTTCGGATCTTACATTCTTGGATCTAGAGTGACTACTTACACTGATCACAACACTATCCGGTACTTAATGGCTAAGAAGGATGCCAAGGCACGGTTGACTAGATGGATCCTTCTACTCCAGGAGTTTGATATTCGGATTAAGGATATACCTGGAATCAAGAATGTGGTGGCAAATCACCTCTCCTAATTAAAGCATCTTGATGATTTAGAGAGAACCACACCTATTACTGAGACTTCCCAAGCGAGGCGATTCTTGCTATCACCTTTCTCCCTTGGTATGCTAACATTGTAAACTATCTTGTTGCCAAGAAAGTTCCACAAGGTTAGACCAGGCAACGACTTGAGATTTTCTTAGCAAAAGCCAAGTCATTCCATTGGGAGGATCCCACCCCTTACCACAAAGGAGGGGATAATGTCTGACGTCGGTGTATTCCTTAGGAGGAGCACCACATCATCCCCACCTATTCCCACAAGTTTGAGGCAGGACGACATCACTTAGGGAGACGGACATCATAAAAGGTTCTCCAATCCGGCCTTTGGTGGCCAACACTCTTCACGATTTTAGAAGAATCGGTGAAGAGGTGTACTAATTGTCAAAGGATGGGTAGTTGTTGTCATAGAGACTTGATGCCGATGCAACCATTCACTTTTTTGAGGTTTTTGGCACATGGGCTTTGAGTTTATGGGCCCATTCCTTAAGAGTCATATATTTCAGTACATGTTGTTGGATGTAGATTATGTGAGTCATTGGGTTGAGGGCATTCCGTACGAGCTACTAATGCGAGGACTGTTTGCAGATTTTTGAGGATGATTATCATATCATGGTTTGGGGTTGCTAGAATTCTGATTTCTGACGGGGGTACTCATTTTATTAATGATAAGGTAAAGGACCTTGCTAATGAGTTCAGCGTAGACCATAGAGTTGTCACTCCATATCATCCATAGACTAATGGTCTTGTTGAGCTTTCAAACAAGAGATCAAGACGATATTGCAGAAGGTTGTCTGCCCTGATCGAAAGGATTGTTCACGGCTTTTGGACTCGGTGTTGTGGGCCTATAGGACATCCTTTAAGACTCCTTTGGGTACATCTCCATTTTAACTCATTTATGGCAAGCCACACCACCTGGATTTTTTAGGATGATTATCATATCATGGTTCGGGGTTGCTAGAATTCTGATTTCTGACGGGGGTACTCATTTTATTAATGATAAGGTAAAGGACCTTGCTAATGAGTTCAACGTAGACCATAGAGTTGTCACTCCATATCATCCACAGACTAATGGTCTTGTTGAGCTTTCAAATCAGGATATCAAGACGATATTGCAGAAGGTTGTCTGCCCTGATCGAAAGGATTGTTCACGGCTTTTGGACTCGGTCTTGTGGGCCTATAAGACATCCTTTAAGACTCCTTTGGGTACATCTCCATTTTGACTCATTTGTGGAGATAAAGCACAAGTCACAATGGGAAGTCACATAGATATTATTGGATCCAAAGAGTGTAGGAGATAAGAGGAAAGCATAGTTGGTAGCCCTAGAGGAGCTTAGAGATACAACCTTTTTGAGTAGCCTACAAGATAAGGATAAAGTGAAGATATGGCATGATTCATACATCAACCATAAGCAGTTTGAGCCGAATCAAAGAGTATGGATATCTGATGCATGACTGAGATTATTTCCAGGGAAATTACAGAGCAAGTGGAAAGGGCCATATTTTGTTAGAAAGGTGCATGACAACGATAATATTGACATATCCGAGTTATCTTCTGAGTCCACCTTTCAGTTCATCGCCTGAAGCCTTTTCTTGATCACGACCCCTTGACTATTGATGTTGATCCAATTCATTTTCTATGAGATGTGCTCTTTTATTCTCATGTTCTGCCTCTCATACCTGAGTTACACTTCCATCTATCACTTTGTATATCTGTGTTTTCTATTTTATTCTTTCATTCTTATGTCTTTATTAACACTCCAAGTCTCCCTTAGGATTCTTACTATACTTAGGATGTGCTTTATCCTAAGTATAGGGGTGTTGAGCTTGTGTTGTTCATATTCCATTTTGTTCCATTACCTCTGTTTGGTTACCTATACTTAAGGACATCGACCCTAAGTATAGGAGAGGTAATGTATGTTTTTCACTTCTTTGATTATTCTCTCACTTGTCTCTCAATTATTGATATTATTTTCTATACTTAAGGATCTTTTACCCTAAGTATAGGGGGACAAGTCGAGTCGTTGATTTCGTGTACATTCTTTCCTTAGTTTTCTCATTTATACAGTCCTCTATACTTAGGATTATGTGATCCTAAGTATAGGGGGATCAACAACTTCTATTCATTTCATTCGCTTTTCGTTGAGTCCTTGTAGTATAAGATTATTTTCACTTTGCTATACTCAGCACGAGTTATGCCTTACTTTGTTGCTCTTTGATAACTATAAGGACATAGTTCGAGCTAAGTACAGGGAGTGTCGTATATATTGTATATATACTTTAACCATAACATGTACTTTGTGTGTGTTAATAATATGGCTATTATTTATAAAAACTGGAATAAAAAAGCTTTGAAAATTATTTGCAAAATTTATTGTAAAATCTTATGTAAACTCTTTTGTAAAAAAAATTGTAAACACTTTTGTAAAATTACTTTTGTAATTTTTTGTAAAAATGTTTGCAAAAATATTTTGTTTGTAAAATGTTGTTAAATCATTTTTGCATCAAAATTATGTATATTGTACAAATATTTGTATGTTTGAAAATAAAATGTTTGCAAAAATCTTTTTATAAAATTGTTTGAATTATAATTTGTAAATTGTTTGTAAAATTAGTTTTAAAAAACATTTTAAAAATGTTTTGAAAACTTTTGTAAAGAGGTTTGTAAATTTTTCTTTTGCAAAATATTTTGTCATAAGGTTTACGTATTATGGATATAAAATTTATTTTGTAAACTTGTAATTATTTGAAATTACTTGTAAAATAAAATTCTTTTGTAAACTAAATATATATATATAATCCTTGTAAAAGTCCTTTAACAAAATTTATAGATAAATCCACTTGTAAAAATTGAACATAAAATGTGCAAATATTCTCTTTGTAAAATCTTGTACAAAATGTGTATAAAACCCTTGTAAATATGTATGCATTTTTGTAAATGTTTGCAAAGTCTTTATTTTCTTCCTTATTAAAAATACCTAAAAATTGCAGTTCCAAAACCCATAAAAATTTGCATAATTTTGAAAATCCCCGCAAAATGATTGTAAATATTCTTGTTTGTTATTTTTGCATGTGCATGTTCATTTTTCAGAATGAAATTGATGTTTAAACTGGTCTGGAATAAAATTGAAGAATGGAGCTTGGTTAAGACCCTAATCCACTTAACTTCAGAGGAACCTTATAGGATTGGGTGTTGAGACTTTTCAGGTCATAGTGACTTAATTCTTTGAGTCTGCAAGGCTATATTCACATGTCTTCTTGATTGGTCTAAGTAGAATATTTTGAGGCATGCATGACCCTTACAGACAGTGGATTGACTTGGACACACACTATACATGTGGCTCTTTATGGATGAGGTGGTGAGGAGGCAGAATCCTTTGGCTTGGGGTAGCTCATAGGTGTGGTACAAATAGTGGAAACATTCATCTTCCTCTAGGGAGGGAAGTGCATCTCAACCTAGTCTAGTAGAATTGAGGTCTTACGACAGGATGATGTGGGTTGCAATAATGCTTCAAAAGAGGGATAGTGTACTGGCTCAAGAAGAAAAACTCTTTATGTACATGCTAGACAATTGTATATATTTAAAAAAATGCAAAAACTCCATAAAAGGGACATGCTTGAATAAAAATAAAATACATGCGGAGTGTATATAGTTGAATAAGCGAAGCTTATGTGATTCATTGTCCCATCTCATGGAATCATGCAACTGAAGACTTGGCTACATTGGGTAAGCTCCAAGGGGTACATGACTATACTGGCCACTGTCCATTCTCTTCTTTTCCCCTCTTCTTGAGCTAGTTGCACTTGAACTTAGAAGGGAATACCCCGCTCCTCGATGAAAGAGTTGCTAGGTAAGGGGAATAGGATTACCTTGTTGAGGGATCTTGTTTCTTTGTCATTTTTGAGGCAAGGATCTATATATCACTTAACCGTACAAGTAAAGATTCATAGTCATAAGAGTTTGTGTATGTAGACTTGTTCTGACCTGACTATTGAGGCGACCTGACCCTAGAGTTGCGGAACTTAAGGGTTGTTGAGTCTTAACTCTATTTTCCAATAAGGTTCCGCCAAAACAAATAATCCAAAGGTTTGATTGAGATCTATACTATAATTTTATGAAGATAAGTTTAATAATCAACATTAATTATCCTTTCTTTCCATTCCTTTTCTTTATTTTCTTTTGCACTTCTTTTTTAAATAAGTGCTTGCTAATATACTTGCAAAGGTAAAGTATAGGGGAATGATGAATCCATAAATCACATCCTTTATTCTTTTATATTAGCAGATATTCCTATGCATAATAACTGTGAATATATAGTAAAACCAGTAAATAAGCATTGTGAATGATTTTGTTAATACTGCATAATTAGAACTTATTTAATCAAGGTAAAAGATTAAAGAAGAAAGAAAAAGAAAAGAATGTTGTAATTATGCAATAAGTACATACTATCCTGAATTCCGAGAGAAGGTCAAGTATTGACATGATCAACATGGAATAAAGTAGGGAGAGATAA